>JBBPSD010000086.1:0-60398 GCA_038093415.1 Xerocomellus chrysenteron
ACTTGAAGTTGTGGAAGAAGCAAGAAACGGGGATTGAGTTCGTAAAACACTTCCGAGCGCACGCATCACCGGTTGTGGGTGTCTCAGCGAGCGCGGATGGTCAGTTGTTTGCCAGCATATCAGAGGATGGGTCGGCAAAGGTATTCGATGTCGTGAATTTTGGTGCGCGTGGTTCACATGCATCAAGATATTTGCGCTGACACCAACTGGAAAAGACATGATAAACATGCTAAAGCTTGGCTTCGTGCCACATGCATGCTGCTGGGTGCACAGGCGTGGTCAGGCTCAAGGGCTGCTAGCAGTGTGAGCTTTTGGGTGTTCTTTCGTGTCGTCCTGTTCTTACTCCTTAGGGGCAGCTCAGAGAAAAATTCTGGTGTTATTAGGATATACGATGGCAGAGGCGATGAGAAACCTCTTGTCACGATCGAAAAACTGCACCGTTCACCTGTTCACTTAATGACCGTATGTCTTATTCCATCGAATCCTGGTCAAAGTATTCAGGACTCTTCAGTACAGCGACCGATATGACACGGTTATCTCCGCAGATGAAAATGGATTTGTCGAGTTTTGGCAGCCCATTGAACCCTTTGAGCTCCCAAGAAATGTCCCTGGCATGTGGTCATTCAAGAGCTCAACTGATTTATACGAGTTCAAAAAGGTATGTTTACGTTCGATGGAATTTTTTTTTGATAACTTACGTTCCCTAGGCGAAATCAATACCCACGTGCATTACCCTCTCCCCCGACTCCAACTCATTTGTAACATTCTCTCTGCCCGACCGGCAGGTCCGCATATTTTCGTTCCTGTCCGGGAAGCTAGCTCGGAAATACGATGAATCCCTTGCCGCGATCCAAGAAATGCAGCAAGCAGGGACGGCTGTATACAAGGTCGAGGACATGGAGTTCGGTCGACGCCTTGCAGTGGAACGTGAACTCGAAATGCCCGGTCCGGACGGACAGATACCAGGGATGTGGAGCAATGTTATATGGGACGAGAGTGGGGCATTTGTCATCTACCCAACCTTGCTTGGAATTAAAGGTTTGTCCCTATCGAGTTCCAATGCGCAGTGTTTAACGTTCTCGTCTAGTGGTGAACACGGTGACGAACCGTGTCGTCAGATTGATGGGAAAGGACGAAGCTGTTCGATGGATGAACCTCACCCTGTACCAAGGAGCACCTGCTAAGAAGGGTCTTACAACGTTGGCCATGGCTGCATCCGCAAATCCCATCCTGGCCAACACAGCCAATCGTGATCCAACTCTCTTCTGCACAGGCCACAAACGCCAGAGGTTCTATCTCTTCACACGCTCGGAACCAGAGTACGTTGAAGGACTGGCATCCATTGGTGATCAAAATTGACGACTCTCCTCAGGGATAGCAAACGTAACGATCGAGACGTCTTCAATGAAAAGCCTACTCGCGAAGAACAGTCTATCGCAACTGCCACCATTGTTGGCAAAGGTGGTCCATCCCCGCTCGCCAACTCTGCCGTCATCCACACGTCGATGGGAGATATCCACATCCGGCTGTTCCCCAACCACGCACCAAAGACAGTCGAGAACTTTGTGGGTCACGCGAGAAGTGGGTATTTCGAGGGTGTTATATTCCATCGTGTCATTGCAAAATTTATGATTCAAACGGGAGACCCACTCGCGGATGGAACTGGAGGCACGTCTATCTGGGGGAGAGAGTTTGAGGATGAATTCTCGGACGAGCTCAAACACGATCGGTACGTTTGCGGCGCATATGTGAAAGAAGTCGCTTGTTAACACCGCATCTAGCCCATATACCGTCAGCATGGCCAATGCGGGTCCAGGCACGAACGGTTCTCAGTTCTTCATTACCACGACGGCAACGCCATGGCTGGACAAGAAACACACAATATTTGGGCGTGTCTTTTCTGGACTCGAGGTTATTCACGCGATCGAAAACGTCAAGGTAAACAAGGTAGATAAGCCATTTGAAGATATCAAAATTGTCAACGTAGATGTGGACTAGCGGTTTTTGCTTTGAGTTGTATTCATAATGCTACTCTCTCTAGGGTTTCTGTGCGATGAGTGACAAAAACGCACGTTCCTATACGCCCCAGACTAGCTGCAAACTTGACTTTAAGTTTCCTGATCACTATACTCGGTGATAATTCCGCGTAATTGCTGGCGAGAACCTGTGGACAGGAAAACTTCAACAATACATGTTCTCTCCCGAAATCCAAAGTAAAATCCGAGGTGTTTGTTATCCATTTGAATGAGACCGTATAGATGTCCAGCGCCTCTCCTTCCAGAAACGACGTCTGCACCGGAAACGCAGGAAAGTATGCAACAGGGTAGTCAATCACGACCGCCGCAAGTGGAATAAGGATCTCTTCGGTGAATACCTCAGACAAGGAGAGCACTAGCGCGTCAGTGGACCCCGCCATGACGAATCTCATGCCATGAAGAGCCTCCCGGAGCCCATCGGGAGGATCTCTCGACTGAGACACGATTAGGGACGCGGTTCTGCAAAGGTGGCATCCCTGCTTACTACCGACAAGCACTTATCCAGTTTGATGAAGACACATTCCCTGGTACCACCGAGCAGAGCGGTGATCTTCTCTCGCAGGAGAGGTACGTGAACCAAGAACGATTGCATTGTAGGGGCATGATGCCAAAATACGACGTCTTTGAATACGGAGCTCTACCGTAGCTCCGATCGTTATACGGTGGATGCGCGGTAAATACTAAACCCTACTAGCGCACCTTTCTGCGGAGGGCCGTCAAGAGAGTACCAAGGGTCTCCATCGGATTCGGTGGGCAGACTGCGTCCACCAGATAACCTGTTCTGTCACCGACGATCATGGCGGAGTTCTACAAGACGTCCGAGTAATACTGACCGGACGCCATGAGCCACCAAGCAGACATCGATGGCGAATTGAAGTCGCTTGGTATGAGCCGATCGGTGCAGCTCCTTTATGTTCTTGATTTCCTCCGACACCAGAGCGACGGACGCTCCGAATATCGTTGTCGAGTTGGAATTATCCATGCGTCCGCGCCAACAACTTGCTAAATCATGTATGCTCGCAAGGCCAAGGTTATTGGACTGAAGTGACGTGCCCTGACGAGCAGTTCCCAGTCCACGGGGACTTTAAATCCGCGTCTCCGATTAGAAAAGGCTACCGAATGTCTTGGACACACCCTTTTCTTTGTTCTTTTGTCAAAGCTACTAGGATAAGGGTTTATCTGGCTGCCTCCTGAGAATGCAATCGGGGTGTTTGATGTCGATGTGAACAAGAAACACCCGACTGCGCTCTCAGATGTCAGCGTTCATCATGCATTGACTTGGTTGTAAACTTGAAGTCGATACGAGTTCAACGTTCATTCATGGCCACCGTGTCATGATGTATTGTCACGAAAAAAAAATTAAAAGACGCTGCATGGCAACTTATGCACCAGGTGCTCTGTACTTGAGTTTCTCTAATTCCGATACGTCTTCGTCGGCCTTTCTTATCCATCCATGAACTGCATAGACGACATACGTCAGAAACCCTGGAATACACCACCACACGGTCGTCTGCCATGCCCGGCCTGAATACACAGAGAGCAGTGGTGCAGCAGCTGACCATATAAATGTTTCCAAGAATCCGATTGCCCGAATCACTCGTCCAGCGACGACGACATTCCAAGGGTGTACAATCAGACTGAGGTTGACGTGAATGAGAATGGCGATGTAGGCAAGAATGCCACTTATGTCCAGCGGGGCAGTGGCTCGGCCAGTCTCGGGAGATGGAGGGAAGATCGCAAAGAGTGGGGTCGTTCGATCTGAGAGCATGTATATGATATATCTGTGGCAGCAGGGCTCAGAAAGCAAAGAACTAGTAGGACTAAAACGACGGACAGTAGACATGACAGTCCGAGCATGAGTTGTAAAGCGATTCGATTCTGCTTGTTCGACGAAATGTTCTGTTCCTTGATTCGGTCCACCATCTCTGCCTGTTCTGTGGGTAGGTAAGCGCATGTGCACGAGTTCATTCTCTCTGTTACCTTGATCATCAATCACGACTCTGCCATTGTCATGGTCCTCTGAAGTAAAAGGGTTTCGCTTGCGGATTTCCTGCATGACGGATGGTCGGTGGATGACTTGAAACTGCGGTTACATGTTCAATTGGATCTTTTTGTAGGCATGCATGTTGCACTTGTTTACGTTTTATCAACCGTAATCTCCCCCGCACCCTGAGCGTTGTATCATCCAGTGAAATCAACCCGTCTGGGTATTTGACGTTTTCGACAGGGGTAGATTATCCGAATACAGTCCTATCAGATCGATATTTGAACTCAACGTCCACAATGGCTACGGAAAGTCCTCTAGACGCCGTCCCCGGCCAGTTCGATGACGCGTTAGAAGATGCCGGGCAACCTGATCCACGTCAGGGTGGCCATTACATCGACGATGTCCAGCTTCTCGAGTGGTCAGAGCCCAGCGAAGACGAGGACGACGAACTAAGCGGAGATGACTTTGAGGGCGACAGGGTAGAAGACGAAGACTGGGAGATCGCAGAACGAGGCGAGTCTGCTCTTGATCATCCGTCCGTCCTGATGTGCGAATGCTGTATATTCAGATTTCACGAAGCAGTACAATCGCCTTCGTCAGCACGTCGCTGTCCGTAGTGGGAAAGTCCAAGGCGTCGTCTCCTCCACCAACCAGAACGCAGCCGTAGCGCCGCTCCCCGCAGTCAACCATCCCCGCAATCCGATCGTCCATGTGCATTCCAAAGACAAGACAATTACCCAACTGGCGGCATTGTCAAAGTATTCCTCAAGGATTTCCAAGATAGACCAGCCGTACACGATGGGCGTTGGTGTCAACCGAAAAGGCCCAAGCTCGTACGCAAATGCGAAAGACAAATCAGATCGAGCTACTTCTGAACAGGTACTTGACCCTCGTACCAGGGTCATATTGTTCAAGATGATCGGCCGTGGACTGATTCAAGAAGTCAATGGATGCATCAGCACAGGAAAAGAGGCACGTCGCTGAACCGCTTTATCTTTAGTCGTCTTACATCAAGGCAGGCAAACGTATACCATGCAGTCACGCCGGACTCTATTCACTTGGCACTTAAAATCTATAAGACGTCCATCCTTGTCTTCAAAGATCGCGACCGTTATGTCACGGGCGAATATAGATTTAGGAGAGGGTACAGCAAACACAATCCTCGCAAGATGGTACGGCTATGGGCAGAGAAGGAAATGCGTAATCTGAAACGCCTAGTCACCGCTGGGGTACATTGCCCGGAACCTGTAGAGGTTCGAGAGAACGTCCTTGTGATGAAGTTCCTGGGCGACCAAGAGGGGTGGTATGTACTACTCGCAGATTGCGCGTCACCGCAAAGTATGACGCTATTCCAGGGCTTCGCCACGACTAAAAGATGCGAAGATACCAGCGTCAGAATATCCACCATTGTACCAAGAACTAGTGCTCAACATGCGACGAATGTATCATCGATGCAAACTTGTGCACGCCGATCTATCCGAATACAATATCCTCTATCACAATGCTCATCTCTACCTCATCGACGTCTCTCAAAGCGTTGAGCACGATCATCCGCATGCATTCGATTTCCTTCGAAGTGACATCAAGAACGTCGAAGAGTTCTTTGGGCGCTTTGGGGTCAAGTGTCTCGGACTCAGACGGTGTTTCGAGTTCATTACAAAGGACCGATTAGAAGAAAGCGGGACACAGGAGCGCGACGACGAATTTTTCCAACAGTGGATCATGGAGACAGGTGAATCCCCCGGGGACCTCCTTCAGGATTTCGCAGAGGTCGACATGATAGGGAATGCCAAGAGTCAAACAGCCCATGAAGACAGTGTATTCTTGCGGTCTTACATTCCACGGACGTTGAATGAGGTCTACGACCCGGAGCGCGACATCGACGTCCTCAAAGGCGGGGAGGGCAGGAAGCTGATTTATGCTGATACTATCGGTTTGATCGATTCATCTTTGGCGGGTGCCAAAGAACACCACGTGCAGTTCGACGGCGACGAGTCGTCAGAGAGCGGTGTCACTGAGAGCACCAGTGATGAGGAGGCCGAAGAAGAGCAACAGGGGCCGGAGCGGAGAGCACCCCGGGGCCATCGGCATGAAGATCGGGAAGCCAAAAAGGTGTGTTCTGCCATGTTGATCGCAACGCGGCTGAGCCTCGTGTGCAGGAACGCAAGAAGGCGGTCAAAGCGGAAGCACGGGAAAAGCGGAAAAACAAGATGCCCAAAGCGGAAAAAAAGCGCAGGATCAAAAATGCTCGTCCTTGACACAGAACGACAGCCGTGTGAAGTGGCCCACATATATAGGCTAGGCAGTACATTTGAGCCAAATCGTATCCTATACATCTTTGAGATGGATTCGAAATTTGCAAGCCCATGGTAACCCGTGCCTATGAATCCGTCACACAACCATGGCTGGCATCTGTCACCATTTTGACGTATTTATACAGGGTGCCCTGCGTCACCTTGAGAGGTGGGGCTTTCCATGCCTTTCTACGCTGTTCCATCTCCGCGGGAGAGATTTCGAGTTCGATAGTGTTCGACACTGCGTCGACCGAAATCGTGTCGCCGTCTTCAACGAGAGCAATTGGACCACCGTCCTGCGCCTCGGGTACGACATGGCCGATGCAGAAACCATGCGATCTGCACGTACGCCCGGATCAGATTCCTTGTAATAATGTATATATCCTGAACCTTACCCTCCGCTAAAGCGGCCATCAGTCAGGCACGCAACGTCGTGGCCCAGTCCCGCACCCATGATTAAACTGGTGGGCTTGAGCATCTCCCGCATGCCTGGACCACCTTTGGGACCGAGGTACCGGAGGACGACAACTGTCTTTTCGCCCCGCCGAATGGAGCCAGTTTCGACGGCAGTGATGAACTCCTCCTCGGTGTCAAACGTCCGTGCCTTTCCAGTAAAGTTCAGCCCTTCCTTTCCTGTAATCTTGGCAACTGCACCACCAGGAGCCAGGTTGCCCCGCAAGATCCTAGCATTTGGGCATTTCATAATCAGAGCTGAAACGTAGAAAGATGATCTCACCGAATGTGTCCAGTCGGTTTAATGGGGTTCTCAAGTGGGCGAATAATGTCTTGGTTAGCAGAAAGTTCACCATACTTGTGAACCCAGCGCTCAAGGTTTTCTCCCAGCGTTTTCCCCGTGACAGTCAAGGTGTTTCCGTCGATGTATTTGTTCTTTAGCAGGTAGTGAAGAACCTCTGGATATCATTCATCGTGTCTTCCCAAAAAGAGAAAGAAATGATGCTTACTAGGTACACCGCCAATTTTGCCAAGATCCTCCATCACATATTTACCGCTTGGCTTCAGATTAGCCAAGAACGGGGTAGCATCTGAAACTCGGGCAAAGTCATCAACGGTGAGCGTGATACCGACGGAGTGCGCTATGGCAATCAAGTGCAACACCGCATTGGTAGAACCGCCGAGAATCAAGACCAGAGTCTACTTTCAATAAATTCTTTCGAGACTGCATCATGACAACGTGTGAGCAAAAAAGACGCACCATTGCATTTTCGAAAGCAGCTCTTGTCATAATATCTCCGGGCAAAATATTTTTTTCGATCAGATTCCGCATAGCGACGCCAGCCAGTTTGCACTCTTCTATCTTTTCCGCGGATTCGGCGGGGAAGGATGACGACCCCGGTAACGTCATCCCGAGTGCTTCGGCAGCACTGGCCATGGTGTTCGCTGTATACATCTTCGGGGTACTTAGTATCGCGGCACAGAAAATCACGAGCTGCCACCCACTCCACCGCAGGCACCTGGCCCAGGACAAGCATGTCGCACGGTATCATGACGATATGTTTCTGCCTCAGAGGTCTGTCCATCTTGCAAATATTTTCCGTACGATTCGAAGGCAGAAATAATATCAAGCTGGGGTTGCCCGCTGCACGAACCCGCGCGGATGCTGCCTCCATAGACCATCAGACCAGGCCGGTTGAGCCTTCCGACTGTGTACAGTTAGACACGAACCAACCCTGTCAATGAATCACTCACGAGCCATGAGCACACCAGGCATGTTTTTGTCGCATCCTGGGACAACAACCATACCATCGAGCCAATGGCCCCCTGCGGCGGTTTCGACCTGGTCTGCGATGAGGTCTCTTGATTGCAGCGAATAGTTCATCGCCGCTGTTCCGTTGCTGATGCCATCACTGACACCGACAGTGCCAAACTGGTATCCGATCATCCCGGATTCGCATATGGATGCCTTGATGACCTGACCGAGGCCCAGTAGATGTCTGTTACATCTATTTGACACGTAAATGAGTTTCGCTGGCCTTCATTTATGCTACAGCAATGGCTCACGGATTGCCCTCATACCTACCGCGGAGGTCAGAGACGAGACGAAAATAAGGAGCAACGTGAATGGGTTACCAGACACTACCGACACCAACCATGGCCTTTTGAAAGTCGGCTTCGCTGTCGACGCCATCTGTCGCGTACAGCATTGCCTGTACATCGATCTGGCGGGTAATATTTGGAGAGGCCGACAGGAACTCACCTGACTAGCACCTTGGTCTTTGGGCTGGGTGACGATCCTACTGTAGCGGTTCATGATGACCGGATTCTCTTCACATCTTGAACCCGAGGAAGAAAACGTCCTTGCGAGCCTTGCGACAGGTCTGCGAGCATTTCTTGAAGCAACTGAGGACAGCATAATACGAGAATACCCACTGGCACTGGCAGCTGAACCAAAAACTTTGCCAATTGACTGTGCTGAGTCAGCATTTCCTTAACGAGGTTTGGTTGTCGGACTTGTCGATCTGACATATCTGCGATTGCTATAACGTGCGCACTACTACTGGCAATCATCAAATCATGCACGTTATACACAGCTATGTGTGCCTGGAGAGTTATTTTCGAGATCGAGCGATGTCAGTCAACTGGTACATGTGGGGATCGGGGGCACGCGGGTTGGGTGTCGCCATAGACTTGTGTCTGCAGCGGGAACCCACCTGGAATATGCATCCGACTAAAACGCCAGGGCGACGGTCCTCGAAACAGATAAAACAAGAGTAACTCGTGTAGGCGATTATCTCGAACATCCAGTCACGCCAAGGTCACACCCTGCCAAGTCACGCAAACGTATCCTAGATTGAGTATCGTGATCTGAGTCCCTGTCGCATAACCAAGAATCCTCTTACCTGCTTGCACACCGCGCTCCACCCACATGTCCAGGGGCCCCAGTCGTTAGAGTGCTCATGATAACCACTTTGGTTCGCTTGTGGTCGGCGTCTGAAGGCACATCAAGCCCGTGAGAACTGGCCATGTCACTCACTTTTGCGATCTCGGTCAATACTACAAGTACGGCTGTCGTTCGACTTGGTCATTGCATGTTATTCTTTTATTGTCAATTGTCGATGGAGATTCTGGTGAGTGGCCGAGATGGTTACCGGGGACGCTGTCTCGCCAAGTTGAGCAAAAAAAAAATAGGCTACGGCGCTGTTACCGGGAAGCAGGATCAACCTAGACATATATGGAAGGCGAGTGACAGCGGAAAAGACACCGAAGCCCCTCGATCAATCCTGTCAATGTTTCACGTTTGTCATACCACGGGCCAACTTCATCAAATTTCGAAATATTGAATACGAGGCAAGTCGCTGAGCGAGTCTGGCGACACAATCTCACGAAGGATCCGCAGGTTCGATGAGCACGGACGCGCAGGCCGTTGAATATGCACGTGTCCGACTTGAGTCTACAGCAATATATGTGAGGAGGGGGAGGAGGGGCGACTAGAGACCCGTCCGATCGATTCGAATTTCAAAGGGCTGCCCCAAAATTTCTGAGCGACGACGAGAGCAGCCGCGGCTATCGGTGCTCCCGGCTCCCGACGACATACGGAAAGTCACTTGTTTGTTTCTCGCTCGTCCCAGAAAATCCTTCTTTTGGTCCGATCCCATATGCCAATGCGCGGATGTAAACGATTCCTCCGTCCTTTTTTTTTCGTTTCCGCGCCCATCCGCTCCTGTGAGCCATCCTCTGACAGCCTTTGCAAGACAGCCTCGCCCTACCTCTCCACACGCTTTTCCTCGACAGCGCGTTCTCCTTCCTGCGGAGACAACGTCGAAGCGGATGTCCCGTGGAGCTCTCGAGATCCTCCACGCCGTTGTATGTCTGGACGAAAAGCTGACTCACGCACCCGATCTCTGGTCAGATACACGATATACGACTCTTATACGGCCCGCCCATGTGCAGACCACCATCGACCGATCGCGCAGCATCAGGCATGCGTGATCGGACAGACAGCGACAGTGAACAAGACGAGGGCGGATCTTCGTGGCGAGCACATGAGTCAACGGATCCACTACATTCGCAGGAGAGAAGGCGAAGCACGGACGAAGGGAGCCATAGACCTTACGGCATCCCTCTGTTAACTCGTGCATTCGAGTGGCCGTCGCCTGAACGGGATGAACCCCCACCAAGATTCCAAACGCGATTCAGCCCCAACGTCGAGCCACCACTTACACCGACGATTGACCCTCCTGGGGGGTCAGTCTCGACAGTATCTCACCATGGTAAGCGAACTGAGGGATTGACGAGAGACGAACCAACTTGACGTTGACACAGAGCACGCTGATTCCCGGCTCCTTCGGCCACTGCATTACCCCGATTCACAATACGGACGACACCGGTCCGCGCCATTGTATGGCTCAGAGGATTGGGACAGGAGGATGTCCTTTGGTCAGTTGCCACCGCCGGGGACACAACCAGAAGGATCTTCGTCGAGGATTGTGCTGCCGCCGGTAAGGCATCTGCTCGGCGAGCTGGGAATGCTGCCTCCGGAGCATTATGAACGGGGTCCGGTGCTGCCTCAACTGCGGTTGCCGGAGGAGCCGGTTGTGGCACCCGTTCCGAGAATGGATGAAGAGGAGAGTGAGCTGACGACGGACACGACGAGCACGCAACCGCGGGGGAAGAGGGGGCGGATTGAGGTGGGAGGGGAAGGAGAGGAAAAGAGGGCGGTTCGGAAGATTTACGTTGCGTGTGATTTCTGCAGAGGTGAGCGGCGACGGTGCATACATATGAGGGGAAGAATGACGTATGAGCTGAGCAGGACGAAAACTGCGATGCGACGGGGGACGGCCGCGATGCTCGAACTGCGAGACGCGGTCGCTGGCATGCAAGTACCAGGAGCACCCGCGACGGCGAGGGCCGGGGAAGGCGCCGAAGGGATCACGGGGGAAGAAGGCGGGGAGGAAGAGCGCAGCGGATCCGGATATGGCCGGGCCCTCGGGAGTACCATAAAAGGGAATCTGGGCGGAGGTGGTTGCCAGGAGTCTAGATCGGTACGAAATATAATTATATAATTATATATTATATACTTCCGCGGTAGAGATAATATTGAGGACGGAGGGATCCGATTGGCTCGGTATCTGACGCTCGGCTCCGTTGACGTGCCTCTTTTATCATCCCCGCGCCAGCCTCGCCTCGCGGGCAACCCTCGCTCTGTCTCCCCCGAACGGACTGGCACGGACGTCGTCCTCCCCATGTCGCTCGCCGTCGACAACAGCGACCACCCATTCCCCGCCGACATCTCCGACCGCTACATATCCCGCCCCCCCATCCGCCCCTCTACCCCCATCATTCACACCATCCACGGCATGCACCCCGGAACAGCTGCCAACGCCCTCGATCCCCCCCCCGGCCACGTCAGAGGCTACTCCCTCATGGTGGCCGGCCAGCGCACCGGAAAGACCTCCTTTCTCCGTCTCCTCCTCGACTCCAGCGACATATCTCCAACCGCCTCCAAGGACCAGCTGGCCTCCGTCGCAAAGTTCGTCCAGGGCTCCAGCGGCCACACTTCCCACATTCGCTCCGCCTCCATCAACGTCGACCTCGCCCTCGACCCAAACACCCCGCCTCTCCTTCTTGCTCTCACCCTCATCGACACCCCCTCCCTCGACTTTGCCGACGACCATGCCGCCGAGCGGACCATCCAGGAAATCATCCGCCAAGTTGACGCCCGCTTCGCCGACGGCATCGAGGACGTCAGTGCTTCATATTCTCTACTTTCCTCCCCCTTACTCTTCCCTCTAGGACTGGAAGGCACAGACAGGGGACCACAACATCCACCTGTGCGTTCCCTCGACATGGGCGCTTACGCCCCGTATCTCCCAGTGCTGACCCATCATCAGGTGTATATACTTTTTGGATCCCGACATGATCGTCCCCCCTTCCGTCCCTGGCCCTCCCGTCCCCCTTGTCTCCAGGACTCGCACCAACAGCTTCTCCCATACTGACGCCGAGCCCGTCATTCTTGAGCCACCGGTGACCACGAATCCCATCCTCTGCCGTCCAACCCTTCCCGCAGTGGAAATCAATACGATCAGAAGGCTGTCTGCCCGCGTAAACGTGCTTCCCGTGATTGCACGCGCGGACACGTTGACAAACGACCGTCTAACAGCTGTCAAGATGGCCGTACGCCGAGATCTCGCGGAAGCCGGAATTGGCTTCGGGATCTTCGATATGGACACGCACCCGCACTATCAGCACCGTAAAGACGTGGCCGAGTCTGGGCTCCCTATCAAAAGTGAAGTGGTCAATGGCTATGGCACCCACACGACCAGATCTTCTCCCGGTCAGCCGTCTCCCCCAACCACGCCCGCCACCCCTTCCTTCTTGCGTCTTCCTTATGCGCTCATATCCCCCGAAATATATTCGCATAGCGACGGCGTCACTCGTCTGCCTCTCTCGCGTCATGAATTAGTCCAGCAGTACACCCCGTCACACCATCAACCATCCTCTTCCAAGCTCGTTCGTGGCAAGTTCATCCGGAGCTACCGCTGGGGATCCATGGACGTGCTCGATCCCAATCAGTGTGACTTTCTGCAGTTACGACATGCCATCTTCCACCACATGGAGGTCAGTGACACTGCCGGTCGCTCCCTTGTTAAAGTTGACGTCGTGATGGGTAGACACTGCAGAAATACACCCGGGAGTATCTTTTCGACAAATTTAGGAATGAGATTCTCATTCAGCACCATTCTGCCAATCATCCTCTCCACACACACCAAATGCAGCAGAACATGGTTCAACGCACCCAACTTGCCGCTCTGTCTCACACACCACGGCCCGTCCTGAGTATCGAGACGTGTGGACACGGGACTGTTCGGAACCCTTTGTCTATTTCCCGAGAAGTTCCGCCAGGAACAGGGATGCCTATCTCGCGGACCATGGGTGATGGTCCGGCTGTTCTTCCCAACCATATCAAGACCACTGGGAGTAAGTTGCATCTCACCTCCTTTCGACGACGCAATTAAGCACGTTCACTAGGGTCTTCGAAACTCAGGACGAAGAAAATTACCGTTGCATGCAATTTTTGCCGCTGTGGGTCGCAGAAGCTCTTCTGGAAGATGATTGGGACTGAACCGATTCTATCATAGCTCGTAAACTTAAATGCGATGGCGTTCGTCCGGCCTGTGGTCAGTGTAACAAGCGGTCCAACTCCTGTGATTACATGCCGCAAACCAGCAAGCGGCGCAACTCTCACAGACGCAAGGAAGACGAGAGTGAGTCCGAAGGCAGTGCGGAGGAGAGATCGGCGGATGAGCACGATCCGTCGGTCTCCCCCCAGATGCCCTCCCAACCGTTGTCGCGGAGGAGCTCCAACGTCGAGAAGCGTCCGGTTTTGGAGGGTCTCTCACAGGCTGTGGCTGGACCATCCGAGCACCGGGAGCCACTCATCACGCCGGTCGTCCGGCCGAAACACGCCCCTTCTGGACCCCCGGCTTCCGATGGACGACCCCTATTCAGAGATAACGAACTGCCGCATATCGCCACACTCGCGCTTCCTGAAAGTTCGCCGGCAACAACGATGACGGCGCCCCCGCTCCCGCCGATCAGACCGGCGTCAGAGCAGCAAGCTGCTCAAAGGAAGCGTGCATCCACAGTACCAGGAAGAACCCCCCGTCAAACCACGAGCGCAG
Organism: Xerocomellus chrysenteron; assembly: GCA_038093415.1. Lineage (NCBI taxonomy): Eukaryota > Fungi > Basidiomycota > Agaricomycetes > Boletales > Boletaceae > Xerocomellus > Xerocomellus chrysenteron. The sequence continues at coordinate 13,958 of JBBPSD010000086.1, forward strand.
GGCCCAAGGTAGTTGCCTGTAACTTCTGCCGAGGTGAGATGCCCGACAGAGTCGAACGTCCGTGAGGTAATGGCATTTATAGCGCGGAAAACCAAATGTGATGGTGCTCATCCGGCGTGTTCGAGCTGTGCACGGCGTTCGCTCCCGTGCAACTACAACCACGACAGCAACAACAATGGCGCGAACAAAAAGGGCTCCCGACGCGCCTCCCTATCATCAAAAGTCCCATCGAATGTCATGCCCCCTTCAGTTCATTCACCTCCCACTCATTCACCCCCGGCTTCCACCTTAGTTGGCGACGTACGTTATCAGAACGGCACCCCTTTGGACGACGAATCCATGGATGTTGACTTGAAAAGAAAAATTGACGACATCGAACCTTCCCAGATCCAAAAGAGAATGAGGGTAGACGAATCCACTGGTCGCGTTATACCCTGAAAGAACACTTGTACCACACATTTCTCGGAGGTTGGCTACCCCGCGAGTCTTATCGCCCCCGTTCATCCCATGTCATATCTTCCATCCAGGTATGGACTGTAGAAGCATTGATTCGTTCGTGCTCACCCCGTGGAAGCTTGCTCTCACATCACTCGGAAGTCGTCGAATCGTCGTTTTGGGTTATCTCGTTTTTCGCAGTCGGACCGTCTTGTACTGTACTTTTCTGTCTCGGGTTCCGAAGTGACTCATCTTTCTTTTCACTGTCCTTTTTTTCAACCACAACTATCGACCATCTTCTGTATGTATGTTTGGAAAATGAAGTTTACAAGACAGCGAAACACGTTTGGGTGGATAAGTCACATCCGTTGCCATGTCGAAAGGGGTACCTTAATTTTATGTGGCGGTTGACCGCGTCTCTTTCTTTGTTGAGAGCGGCCTTCTCCTACCAAGAATTCTGTACATCTCATCTCGTCCTATCCAGCAGGTGGCGAACGTTCTTTACTTGTTTCTTTGTCCAGTCCTTCCACGCTCGTTCTTGTTCATTTGTGTACCAACTCGCCGAGTAGGCCATGTTTTCGTTCCGGAAGCGGCCCAGAGGCAACAGCACGAGCAGCGACGGTGCTGAGCTGAAAACGTCCACGTCGCTGCCAGAGCTCAATCCGCAAGGTATTCCGTGGCCAGAGAATCTGGTGGATGCCTCACTCTTGCGCGAAATCCCCCCAGTCCCGGAGCCACCCCCATACCAAGGTGCGGTCAGAAGCTCTCTCCACTCCATCGACCATGCCCCCATTCCTTTCCATAAACCGTTTCGGGTTCACTCAGGTCAATCGCCCGAGACACCAAACGCGAAAGCTAGCAAAATTTCTGCTTTGTATATGTCGCCCCATCCCCCTTCTGCATTCGAGACTTGGAGAAGTCCATCCAGTGCTGGCACTACGACTCGTCGGACCCAACGCAGGAATCGTACTTCGCCAGCTTTCAATCTTATGGTTCGTTACCTCTATTCATCACTTTTCGTTGCTCAAACGCGTGTCAGGTTGTCGGTTCCCGAGGCACCGGCAAAACATCCCTTTTGCGCCTCTTACTCGACACGGCCGATATTTCCCCTGTCGCCACTGGGGATCAACGCGCTGCTCTAGATTGTTTCCTGAAAGGCGGACTCAAACGCACGAAAACTATCAACACTGCATGTATTGAAATATGCGAATCCCGGCATGACCGCGTACTTTTGACGGTCATTGACACCCCGGGACTAGAGTTCACCCCGGGAAAAGAATTGAGCGTTGAACGTCAAGTTACCAATATCATCAAATACATTGATGAACAATATGCTGCCACCATGAACGAGGTTTGTACGCTTGAACTGCCGTGAATCACGCTCCTACTAAACTCTGTTCAGGAATCCAAAGTGGTAAGGCAGAGCAGAGGGGATCAACACGTGCATCTGTAAGTCAAACTGATCCCTCTCGGTTTTCGCACCTCGTCTGACCACTCCCAGGTGCATCTTCTTGGTTGATCCCACTTTGACAAGGAGCGTTACTCGTGGGCAGTTCGTACACGAGAGGTCCGTTTCCGAAACCACGGTTTCTCAATTTCCGACAGTCGATCAGCCCGACGAGTATTCCGCTGATGTTATGATGTCACCCGCCGAACTGCGCGTGATCACTCGCCTCTCGGCCCGTGTCAATGTACTTCCTGTTATCGCCAAGGCGGATTCCCTCACGGACGAAAGTCTGTCTGCAGTAAAGACGGCTGTGCGCGAAGGGTTACGACACACCGGTCTGGGTTTTGGCGTGTTTTCCACTCCGAAGCCTAGGGAAGCGCCCCATCCACAGTCACCCTCCCAAGAAGAGGCTACGAACGGTTTTCACAACGGCACCAATGGTACAGCCCATCACGGTGAAAATGGCAACTCTCACGGCGTCACTGATGGTGACACCGAGAAGGACAGAGTTTCGCGTACCGTGGTCACACTGAAAGGGGGGTCCCGCTCGTCCCGCTCCCGCTCCCGAGGACGTCGGGACCTCTCGTCTATCGCAAACGACGAAAGGGAGCCTCAGTACCCTGACGAGGAAGAAACTGTCGCAAACATCCGCTTCTCAGCCCAGACTGTTACAAAGGTTAACCTCGACACCTTGCTCCCGTTCGCCCTCATCGCTCCAGAACCTTTGAATGCCCCACGACCTCGGAGGCTGCGTTCCACAACCGCTGATTCGAAATGTTCGCTCAACCACGAGGACACAGAAGGAACCTCGAGCCCTGTCGAAACGGCCACGAACCCAGACATCCCCATGGGATCTCGCAAATTAGCCGTACCCACCATCCCGCCAGAGAGTCTCAGAGGCGTGTTCACGAGGAAGTTCCGATGGGGGACTGTTGACGTACTAAACCCTGAACACTGCGATTTCGCTGCGCTTCGAACGGCTATTCTGCTAACACACATGAAGGTCGGTCTGCACCGCTTTACGTGGCTGTTGTTCCATTCCAGGATCTAGTACTCATACGCTTGACCGAAATGGCAGGTTCTCAAGGTCCATACCCGTGAGGTTCTGTATGAGAAATACAGAACTGAGAAGCTTCTCGCAAAACGTGCCACTCGGAGCATAGGTCCTGAGGAAGCGAAACGTCTTTTTGAAGGTAGGTTACTCCGTGCTTTCCTGATGGGAAATGCGTGTTGATGCCACCCACCCAGATCTCGGGTTGTAGCATATTTTTAGTGCATCCTCCTGAACTGTCGTGTTCTTGCTTATCATCCCCTTTTCATGTATCTCTTGCCGATTTCGCGCTTTTGAGTCGACACCTTTCTTCCCTCTCATTTATTATAACCCTATATGTGATTATACCTGTGCCAGCTGGCCTAGTAAAGATCCTTGGTTTTTTTCTTGTTTTACTCATGCGCATTGGATTGCATACCAAATTGCGTACTTGTAACACGTTTCGATATATCCTGCTTCTCGAAGTCTTATCTTGAGGAAGGAAGTCTACATTCACAAGAACCGGAACAAAGTACAGGCACGAGGACGTCTACCCAAAGGGGGATACATCAGACGTGTCTCATGCACACTGGCAAGCAAGTCGATCGATTTCTTCCTCTGTCATTCCATCCAATCGATGCAAGAGGTAGTCGACCTTGGGATATCCCGTTAATCGATGTGACCATGAGATCGATGTTATCAACGTACCTCAACTTCTTTGGTCAGGGGTATAATATAATTTTCATACAACTCCACGACCCCATCTACATCTATCTTGGCAGTACCACTCACATGGGAATTGGCGATGGCATCGCCATCGGGGTTGAACTCCTGTGCATACGTGGAGGCCTTCTTGCGTAGACGCAAGAGCAACTTCCGTTCCACCTCTGGTTTCGTTATCAGGGCTTCAAGGGCTTGCCTGTTTGGCTTGAGAATGTGAGGGATGAATGCGGCAGGGTCAGCGGAGAATTTCGATTCCGACACGAATTTCCCTGAATAAACGTCAGCCACCTTGTCGTGACAAGGACACACAGCTGAAGAGATACCGTAATGGACACGCTTGCTGATGGCTTGAAGAACCTCGACGTCGATGGTGGCGGTACTGCCATAGTTGCCATCATCCTCGTGTTCGTCGTCACCGACGATGCCATTGGAACGTTTGGATTCAGAGAGGGCCAAAGTGGCACGTTTCGTGATGCGTGGAACGATATCGCGCGTGTAAAAGGTAAGTATGGTGGAATTTACGTTGATATCGTTCGGATAAAGGATTTTTGGGAAGACGAGCGGTTTCAGAACGGGTGCGGGAAGATCGCTCGTAAACGGATATTCGTCGGGACTATGTAAATTTTGTGATCCAGACTGGGAAACAGGGCGATATATACGATGCCGTACCTGGTGTATCTGCGCGCTTTGGCTGTGGGTAGTGAGGGTGAGGGCTATGTTTAGCAGTGGGAAGGGAGACAAACCATGGAATGTTTCAATCTCTTTCAAGAACCACTCTAGCCAGCTGCCGTCGAAACCCGAATCTTTGAGTTCGAGGAAAGCGCCGCGGATGTACACCCGCGGATTGGGCGCGAATTGGGCGCGCTCGATCAGATCAAAAATGATGGTATCCTCGAGCCGAACTAGGACAGATCGGATACGTTCTAGAGAAAGGGGGTCTTGCTCAAGCATAAAATTTTGGGACAGCATGTTTGGCGTGTATTGGGCGTGTACGGCGGCGGGCACGTCGTGGTCGGGAGAAGGGGACTGCACGGCAAGCGGGGTTGCTGCGAGTTTATAAGGCGGGGCTGGGTCTTGAATGCAGTGTTTCTGCTACGCGATCGCACAGGTCACTAAAAGTGATGCTATGGACAGAATTAACTTGTTTTGAGTCCCAATGAGATGAGGTGAAATGGCAGAGCCAGAATGGTTTACCTGCCGCCGTCACCGAGAGACTGCAACACAAACATACCTCAGTTGCAGGGCAGCGATCCTCGAGGTTCGACCTCTTTGCGGATACACAGTAAGCCATCACGATAGACATCCTCAATGCGGTGTGCTTTGCAACACGCCGTTCACGTAATACTATGTAAAGAGTGTACACACGAGGCTCCGAGAGTCAATTCTCCTTGTCGAGTCGCGATTAACATTTTCCAGTGAACATTTTCAAGGTTCCGGCTAGGTTGAAGCCCGAAAGCGTCAATCCAATAGGAAGATGGTGTACGCCTGACGGTTTCCAAGTTGCGCCATCGCGGAGATAAGACAGAGGATGTCGGCCGATTGAACAGCCGAGGCCAAGAGCTAGGAGTAGAAGCGAGCTATCTACCATATCTTCAAGTTTACGACCCAAGTAAAGCGTGAAAGTCATTACCCTGCGCATGGGGACTAACATCTGACACAAGTCCAACGCAAAAGGTCAGAGAGTCAAATTGGCACGCGTTTGAGCGGATACGTTGGCTCTCCCATTTTCTTCCGAATGGGGGGGATATCTACCATCTTTAGTCACTGCTCATTGGTGATTATCTGACAAGTCCAACGCGGTCGAGCGGATACCAAGTACTTAAACAGCCATTACGCACAAACTCTCCCATTTCGTTCCGAACGGGGAGAATGATCCTTAGTACCGCACGCACGCCGTGTGCACCTTCGTTAGATATGCAGTTTGAAACATGACCCGAATGGCGAGGAATCACGCACATATTTCTCGCTCTTCATTGGTGTAACGTGACAGCAGATCGTTTATTGAGCACCAGCGGGTACCGCTATACTATCATGCCTAGCTTATTGCAAGTGTTGGTTGCAATGCAAACACCACAAGCTGTATCTCTACAAAAATTACAGGGGGTCTATTGTTAAGTACTTAGATAGTATACAAAAATCCGAGGAAGTTGTTCACGAGTTTCGTCCATGATGAGGCAAAAAGTACCTGTTGTGACAGGGGAATTTGGCTTCTGGCCTCAGATCTGAGAGATCTTGCAAACTCAACATAAAAAAAACAGAAAAATCTGGAAAAAACACGTAGATAATGGATACATGGATAAAGTACTAGCGACGTGCTACTGAAGTATCCACTCGTTGTTGTTGAAGTTGTAGAGTCGATTTAGTGTTTTTTTTTTTTGCACTAAGCTAGGCACGATAGTATGGGCTAACCAACTCCCTGATGCCGGCCAATCATACTGAGTCGTTTACGTCCAGGAACGGCCAAAATGACCGCTCCAAAAGGGTAAGCGAACTCCTGAGCGCTTACATGAGGCACCCCATCGGATTCCGATCAGCAGGGGCCGCCATTTGTGCCATTTGTCAAATTGCGTACTGGTTAGCTGCACCGGGCTGCACAAGCTTGCCAGACCAACATGCGCGTAAGTGACTCCAAAAAGGGTAGATCGATTTCGGCGGCGATCGCTCCAGCTTACACAGAGAGGGTATAAACTCTCAGTTGAAGACCCGTCACTCCACAACTCCATCATGACTCCCCCCGCAGCAACTCTCCCCAACACTGTCGACCTCTACCACATAAACCCTACTAAAAATAATGCCACTGTTGTAGCTACCACCCAATATGACGTCTGCGAGGACTATGAAGGGAACTATCGCTTCGCTCCAATTGAGGAGGCCCAAGTTTCGAGGGCCATGATCAAACGGTTAGAGATCCCTGATAATCATCGTATGGAAAATATGCATCTTACCCGTTTGCACATAGCTACTTCAACATGATGTACGAACGAGCTGTGTCGGACGTGGTTATCGTTGGTGCTGGAAGTGCTGGCTTGTCTTGTGCTTACCATCTTGCAACGAGCCGACCGGACATCAAAATTACGATCCTAGAAGCCAACGTTGCTCCAGGTGGTGGTGCTTGGCTTGGCGGCCAACTCATGACACCAATGGTAAGCATAAGTTTTTCCGTAGACTTACGATGTTTAATTCTTTACATTCCGATAGATCGTCCGTAAGCCGGCGGATAGGTTCTTACAGGAAATTGGAGTCCCATATGAAGACGAAGGTGCTTTCGTGGTTGTCAAACACGCTGCTCTCTTCACTTCGACGGTTTTGTCTCGGGTCTTGGCCCTTCCTAATGTCGTGATGATGAACGCAACCGCAGTAGAGGATCTCATCATCCGCACAGACTTCCAGGGCCGCCAGCGCGTCTCAGGAGTGGTGACCAACTGGACGCTTGTCTCGCTGAACCACGATACGCAATCTTGCATGGACCCCAACACGATCACCGCACCTGTGGTGATCTCTGCAACTGGTCATGATGGTCCTATGGGTGCATTCTCAGCCAAGCGATTGGTCAGTGCCGGCTTGTTGAAGGAACTCGGTAACATGAAAGGCTTGGACATGAATCGTGCCGAGCCAGCTATCGTCAATGGCACACGTGAGGTGACTCCTGGACTGATCATGACGGGTGAGTGGGTATTGTAAACTTTAGATCGTACTCTGACATCTGGATCGGCAGGTATGGAATTGTCGGAACATGATGGTTCGAATCGTATGGGGCCTACCTTTGGCGCGATGATGGCGAGTGGTATCAAAGCTGCGAAAGAAGCGATCAAGATTCTCGACTCTGCACGGGTTGTCGATGGCAAAGTTGTTGCGATTCACTGAGGAATATCGATCACGTATCTTTGTACTTGTAGTTAAGTTAGGCCCAAGTTGTTGTACAGTGTTATGTAATTCACTTTAAGTTGTTGTAAGTATCATCACATTTCACTTGACCTTTCATCTACTTTTCATGTTGCCTTCCGCAGAGAATGCAAGGGAGCATGCACGCGCTCTGGTCCATGTCAAAGATGGCATCGAGGCAGAGATCAATATCCAGCTCTCCATACTCAGAGAAAACGACTGCGATATGACAACCCCCCTCGTCGATTCCGAAGGCTTTCCACGCGCCGACTTGGACATTTATGCAATTCGCTCTGCTCGGGCTCGCATAGTCGTGTTGAGGAACGATCTCAAGTATACCATGGACGAGATCGAGAAAGCATTGCAAAAGGTCTATGATCCTTCCCTTGCACCACCTGCCGCTTCGCTGGCACCCCCGGCACCTGTCGATGCGCCATCGACACCAAACACGCATACAAAAGAAAGCCTGTCCCCTTTTGCGAAAGTAGACGGCGTCGCACCCGGGAGTCCCGCTGCACATGCGGTATGCATATCCCCCCCGATCTGTGTGCCAAGTTGCTTTACTCGACGCATAAAAATAGGGGCTTCGCCGCGAAGACCTCATCATAAAGTTTGGTCATCTGACAACCGCCTCGTTCCCAGCTTCCTCTCTGGAACCTCTGGCTGACCTCGTTAGCCGCAATGAAGATGTACGCTAGTCAGTCATTGTCCACATGATGGTATTAAGCCGGTGCATTATAGCGCGAATTGCGTATACAAGTACTTCGTGATGGACAGGATTTGTCGTTGCAATTTACCCCCAGAAAGGGCTGGGGTGGCCGAGGGCTGCTTGGGTACGGTTATTTTCGATCATTGTGGCTTTGCGTACTGAGTTCTGCACAAGCTGCCACATAGTCCCTTATAGTGCATCATAAGCTATTGTCTGTGTTGGTGGGTGTACGAGAAAACTGGAAAGTGCGCAAATTAGCCAACTATGCCACAAATGTGGCTTCCCAGTTGTACGTAGCAGGTAGAATGACGAATTACAGGATGTTAGTCAGTACGAGGGTTTCGAGACCAGCCTCTTGGCTCGTCTGCTTTTATATCAAGGTTGCCACCATGCATCCCCCAATACATCTGCATTTACCTCTAAGGGAGTTAAATTTTTACGTGCGAGGTGTTCTACGTCCGAATATTGAACCAAGGTCCCCATCAGAGGTCTGTCCCCTCCACTAGGTATCTTAGTGTACTCGACAATAGACACACCGGTGTTCAGGCAATATCCGATTTCAACACCTTCGCGACAAGTCAGCGCACCCTGGGCCTGCAATGCCGTAAGGAGAGTCAGGACACAACCTCCATGAGAGACCACGAGGATGTTCTGAGGCTGTTCCACGGGGATACCTTCATTGACCGTGGATGTCATGTAATTCTCGACGGATCTCGTATACCAAGCCAGACACCTCGCAGCAAATTCGGGCATTGTTTCTGTAGAGGGTGCCGATTTTTCAGATCTCGGGATGATTTCGCCCTGCGATTTATCTTGATAATACTGCGGGAATCGAGTATATGATGAGCTCGAGCAGCACAGTGGCATACAGTTTACTTACTCGCTCCCGGATTGACTCCACCTTCTCTAGAACACAATCAGACTGGTATTGGAGAATACACTCTGCGGTCTGGGAGCAATCCAATCAGTTCTTTAACACAGACGAGGGCATATTCTTACCTTCAGTGCCCTTTGGAGATCACTGCTGAATGCTCTTACAAACGGTACGTCCTTGAGTGCTTCACCCACCAGCATCGATTGCTCCAACCCGGTTTCGTTGAGTGAGACATCCGATTGACCCTGTAACCTCCGCGTTCTGTTCCAATCTGTTTCACCATGTCGCACGATATATATGCGAAACTTGACTGACTCCATCGGAGCAGATAAGTGGAGACACTCGACGTAGTGGGATCTGGGGAACCACTGGAGAGCCGCTCATCATGACGCCGAACGCCTCTAAATTTAGAAGTGCTCTTGGAAGCTTCCAACGTTCTGACATGTGCTGTCATATGTTCATTGGGCCGAGGGGTCTCCGGCTGTATGTTTGATGCGTCGCACGGTGCGAAGCTCACTCAACTTTGAGCCGGGCTCATAATTCTCTCATCTACGATGCTCGTCGTGTCGTTTGTAAGTACAACCAACTCGCCACCTATTTGCTGACTTGTTGTGCTCGATACCAGATCGGACACGGAGATTTCTCGACAACCTCGTGAGTGGTATCACACTTGATTCCTAACAAATTCCTCGATGATCATTTCAGGATGGTCAATACCCAATTTTATTCCACCGAAATGCGAGATTCCCTAACGGAGAGAGTTTGGATGATCTTGCCGTACGAGCCGGACGCTCCATTAACGATCTTGTATTGAAACTCTACCCCCCTCGTGCTATTTCATCGAGTTCGAGGACGTACACATTGCGGTGGTTAGCCATGGTCTCTGTATTGGTGAACTAATACCTGCTCTGCTGAAGCGGACGATGTGTGAGGCGGAGTGAGTACTCTCCTTCCAGGTTAGGGCTTGATTGAACTATCGCCGAGGAAAGGGTCTCAGCATGATCATATGAGGTAAACAGGACTGTACCAGTAACTGGAATATAACACAATGCTGTTGTACTATGTTCGAGTCTTGACTAGTAGTGCTCTGAACCCCACTGCATACTAGTGCGGAATGATGTTGTGAGTATAGTCCCAGCCCGTCTCGAGTACATACATATTTAAGCCTATTACTACGTATACTACAGCTTAGACCCATACGCAAGCGTGCCATTCATCGAAATGCGCGCTCCGTTGTGTCCTGTTGAGATTTCAAGCACCTCCCGGAACGAAGACGACAAACCACCTTCATTCACCCAACGCACAAACACCTCCGCATCCACGTCCCGATCTGATGTCTTCGTGTTGTGCGACCACACTGCGTGTTCAAGAAGCATTGCCGCCGATGCAGCGTGACCCACTAACATCAGCCCAGCCCGTGGAAGTAGAGGCGAGATCCTCGTGGGATATCCGTAAATGCCATCGATCGTTTGGAAGGCGGCTTTGACGGCTTCCAGCGGTGCCCACACTTTGCTCCCAAGTTCTGGTGGGCAGGAATCGAGGATCTTAGTTCCCCACTTTGACATTCATCAGTTCTCGAGCATTTTGTGACTGAGAAAGATGACAAACTGACATTCTTGAACGCCACAAAAGTGGTTGGGTCATTGGCACTACGCACAAGATCCAAGGCGAGTACGGAGGTTGTGCCTTCCCAGATCTTCTCCACTAGAGCATCGCGGATAGACCTGTCCATGTACAATCTGAGCGTAAACTAACCCTCGCGATGACAAAGGTGCTTACCTTCCGATACCCACTTCTTCCATGTAACCCATTCCTCCTAGAGTTGTCATGCTCTCCTCCATGGCTGAAACCGCCTTCTCTGCAGTGAATGCTTTAACTACAGCTGTCAGAATCCTCAGGAGTGACTCGTCATCCTTGCTCGCGACATTGGCCTCCACTTTCCCCATAAACAAAATCGTGCCAAAGACGAGGTGTGTCAGGGCACGATAGACGAGACTGATGGAGGCCAACTGCGCTACATGCACCACATTCTCCGCGAGCAGTTGCTGACCACCCGAGATTCTCCTGACTTTTGAGTAGGCAATTGCAATCTCAAGACACTTGCGCAAGTGGCCCGTTCCACCAATCGCACTATGGATACGCGTGATGTAGAGAACAGGAAGGATGTTCTTGACACCGTGATTGAGTGAGCCAAGGAGGTAAGCAGTCGTCGATTTCAAAGCGAGCTCGGCGGTAGGTACCATGTGTGTCCCAATCTTGTTCTTTAGTCTGTGAGTGTAGATGCCATTGCTAATTGAAGACGGAGAAGGTTCTCCAGGTTGTGGCACGAGCGGCATGCGAAGGGGGACTAGGAAAAGGGAAAGCGAACGAGAACCATCCTGGATGTCCCCCGTGCGTGCCAGTGCGACAGATAAGTTGCTGTCAGTAGCACTCGAGAACCATTTGAATCCATCCAATAAGTATGCTGGCCACATTTGATCCCCGGAAGCTTCTGTTGGAACAGCGATTGTTTCAGTGAGGGATACATCTGAGCCGCCTGGTCGCTAAAGATCACATGTGAAATGCGATAACATGAGAGGGAGGGATATACATGCCTCGGTCATCCATTGTCCTGATGTAAAGGCAATGGATGGATTACGACTGTCAACCAATAAGAAAAGTCGTATTCTTTGATCGACGTATGTACCTTGTAAGACGAGGCAATAACTTGGTCTTCATCTCCGGAGTACCGACGAGCTCAAGGACTTGTTTGGTGTATCTCATCAATGTATCATTGATATCGACTCGAGATTGAGCTCACCTCTGGCGCACCCATCCGTCATAGATATCGGGCATCCCACCTGAAAGTGCCCGATCTTGAGTCCAGCTGACCGTGCAATAAGACTAACTCGACTCACCACATGGGAATCCCCGACGAGCATATGCAACTTGGCGAATCCATATATCCTGCTAAACTCGCCGTACTTTCGCTCGTAAAAGATACCGGGAATGCCTTCTTTGAATAACACGGCTTTCAGCTCCTTCCATGCTTCCGAGGTGTCAAGCTGGTCGATCCGTTGGCCCCAGTGATTGTACTGGGTTAGGCGCGGAGGGGTGACATGCTCGCTGATAGCACGGACACCTCGAACACAGGTCAGGATTTGGCCGTGTCAGCGCCAAGGAAACCCATCTACATACTGGTGATAACTTCCGTACCGAAACGCACGAGGTCGGGTTCGATCTCGTTGGCTACGCTGTATGAAATGCGTAAGCGAGATATCTTGATCACCGCACTCGTTGTCGCACTCTGGGGGTAAAACCCTCTTCAGTAAATTGGGTAACACTGGGTCACTGGAATATGCATTCCGCTCAGTGAAAGGAGTCTGCAGAGCGGGGGCTGGTGACTCGGATACAGCTACACCATCATTACGGACTCGATGACGTACCAACTGAAATCCGTCTTCTACCCGCATGTCTTCATACAAGACGATCTCCTCTCAAGGTGGGAACATAGTCCAGGTTTGGTTACATCCGCACATCCGAGTGGCATCAAAGTGGCATGACCACTTGCAAACTTGGATGCACGATACGAAATGAATAGCCAGTGCGCATTCAAGCTCAGAGGTTAGAATGGTATAGATACAACGCCGTAGCACACGGACGATAAAGATCGTATGATCAAGAACGGAAAAATAGTCCGCTATTCTACTCCAAAACCTTCCGTTTCCCTGGTTCGAGGATTAGTATACGATCCCGCGCGGGTAATGAGATTCGACGTACTCAATAGCGTATGTTAGTTTCCTCTCCAAACTCTCGTAATCTTCGTAAGGGGGGAGCTCGATCCTATTAAAGCATGTGTGACTCCGTGGTAGTTGTGAAGGATCTCCAGACTTGTCGATCGTAAATCTCCGTGGCCCATCCGACCCTTGAAGATCCTTGAAACCATTGACAGGAACTCGTGAAGTCCCAGTTGCAAACTGCAGTAGACGAGCCTTGCGCTCAGTCGGCCAGCTCCGGATGCATTGCCAAAACCACTCGATGACCTGGTCTGTCTTCTCGTAGCCGCGGTAGTCGGTGTACGAGATCCAATCATCCCTGTGCCAGTCAGATCAGCTTTTTGCCACAATCAGTCAAGAAACGTACGTGTCGATCTCGGACATGCCACCGATCAATAGCTCTAACTCCCGTTCATCAAATACGTCAATCAATTCCGAAGGAATGAGCTCCCTAAATCCTTCCAGGAGTGCAGTTGTCTGTTCTCTTATTCTGGTCTTGGTGCGATACTCAACGACAGCCTCGACATACTCCTTTTTGTTCTCTTCGGTGACGGTAATGTTGGCTCCGCTGGGCTTGAGCTCTACTTCCATGAGTTCTCCAAAGCGATCCTCGGTTACAGAAAAAGACTCGTCGAGGATATCAGTAATGTCGTTCTTCCTGGTGTTCAGATGACTGTAGTTAGCCAGCGCCATGGGGATAGAGAATGGTATTTACAGCATCCATACTAAACTCCGATGCAAATCTGCGTCAACGGCTTCTAAGTCTGAAAGAGACGTTTTTTTGCCCAGAATCATCTTGTAGAAGCTTGAAACGAAATAAGCGTCTAAGAAGCGTCTATGAAATATTGCCAATCCCATGATCCTGCCAATGAACTTGAAGTAAGTCAGATGCTCAGGGTTAATCCCCGACATCCAGTTGATCTGAAGTGTGTAATTGTCGTGTGCGGAATATTGGAAGAGCCCGTACGACGGATCGAAGATTTCATGGGAAATCAGGAAGAACCACTCCCTGATGGAAAAATCAGTGGCGAGCCAGGAATATGCCATCTGGCATACCTGGATACTCCTCCATAGTCTAGACCATCTTCACCCTCAAACCTAATGACCAACCTCTTCTTCATGTCATCACCACGCATCTTCGTGACCGCGGCAAAGCTGTCCTCCAGGACCCGACTTCGCCGTAGCTTGAGTTCACATTTGCCCTCCTTCGCTCTCATGGAAGGCTGACTCCGGAAGTAAATCACCTTTCGCCTATAGTCACGCTTATACTGAGGAGCACTTGAATCTAGGTTGGTCGGCAACCGTGGATCATCCCATGTCGTTGTGCGAGTGTTATGGTCGACGAAGTAAACCCGACCTGTCGATGTCAAACGCATTTCCCATCCAGAAGGGAGTGGGCCGAGGTTGGCATTGGCAGTAGCAGAGGCCGACGCAGCAGCAACGGTAACCTGGGATGATCGCGGATCGTTCCATGTCGTTGACCTTGTGCGATGATCCACGAAGTATGGCCTCCCTTCAGGAGTACGACGTTCCTCCCATCCATCCGGTAATGGGACATCGGCATAAACCCCACTGGAACCGGGAGGTTGTGGCGGGTGGGATTGCGAACGGGATGATGACGGCGGGCGCTGCGACGGAGTTTCTGATGGGGGAACAGGACGTTGCCATGTGGTAGAACGGTTGTTGTGATCAACATAGTATGATCTTCCACCGGCATCAAATCGACGTTCCCAGCCGTGGGGGAGAGGGCCGGCCTCATCCTGATGGATCGAATTATTTGTGCTGTCGACGGGCGTCGCCCCAAGTCCGCTGTGAGTGTTTGACTGGGGTCTGGGTGGCGGGGATGTCTGTGAAATAGTTGATAGAGTTGTGTCTCCAGCAGTGCGGGGCCGGGTTGAGGTTGAACCCTCAAGAGGAGTAAAGGAAGGCATGGAAGAATAGTGAGGACTGTGTGGTGACGATTCTGGTCGAAGGGAAGGGGTGCTCCTGCGCTGCCGCAACGCCGAAGATGCTGCGTCTGAAAGCTGTGGCGTAGGAAGGGCAGCGGGCGCTTGTTCACCACGGATCCGTGATCCTCCGATATGCGGCAGAGAGAACGAAAAGAGAAGTTTGCCGTACACTTGGGCACCACTTGAGGATTGGGTGAGATCTCTGATGATGAGACCTAGTAGCGTTGAGAAGAGGAACGAGTAAGGGAGGGAGAATGGTACCGTGACCGTTCGCTGAGTAGGCAAGAGCTTCTTCTCCCCCCAACCTGACGAGGCCAAGGAAGCCCTGATCTCTCTTTCTGAATCTCTTCTGGTCGAATATCTGGATGGCTATGGTGGATGAACGCCGAACAGTGCTATGTGTGCAATAGTAAGGAACGTGCGCGTAAACGGAAAAGGAGACCGACATGTCAAAATGCTGATTCCACGCTGGAGAAAGGGTACGCTTGATCGCGTTCGTGGTGTATGTCTGATCGCCGTCGACAGAAACCACGGCAAACGGGTCAGGAAGACTGAAGACCTCGCGCTTGACGAGGGAGTTGGCGGCCAGAACTGGAAGTGATGGGTTGGGGGTGCACAGCACATGAGGTGATTGGACGTACCTGTGATTCGAACTTCGACAGTGGACTGTTCTTCCATCTAGGAGGTGAGTGCAGGGGAAGAGCGTGAGCGGACGGAGAGCGGCCTGGCGCTAAGCCGGGGTATCGCAGCTCAATTCAGCACAAGAGGTGGCAGTCGTCGTAGCGACGTCCCTCAGCAATGAGGAGCACTAATGCAACACGTGATCGACAGGGGCTATTTACCCTGTACAGCAACCGGGCCTCCCTATGCCCAGCTGGTCCTGTATGTTCTCCTCCTAACTCTACGAGCCATGGAAAATGCTCAGGATGCTCACGAAAGCTCAACAATCACCTTCGAGTGGACACTCCGAGGAATCAAGTCCTTGTTCGACGCAAGGTAACGACCCGGCATGCTCCCAAAGTCATACTCACCATATGAACAGCAAAGGAGAGGCCAAGTCGAAAGTGACAAAGTCGGTCAAATTCGGGGCAGGACAGTGGCAGGTGCGCTAGTCTCGCCCTACCAGTTGGCCACAGTCTGGATCACCCTCAGATCTTGTTTTATGCAAACTCGGGAACCGAAGGCGGAGGTTTTGTCAGCTTGTACCTTTCTTGTGAGGTCGGTACAAGTTCGATCACCGTTGCGCATCCATTGACCTATTCTAGCCAACTGCAGCGGAAAAGGACAACGCCATAGACGGAAAGTATGTCTCTACCCCTTTCATTCGCTCAACTTATCCATATCTCTCAACGTAGATGGGTCCGGGAAGGCGTTTTCAAGTTCAGTTTCGAACTACGAAGGTGACCCATACGATGTCTACTGTATTCTACTGATACTGACACACTCCTGTTCCTCCAGCTTAGCGAAAACAGTACTGTTCAACATCAAGGAAGCGCACAACCATTCGTTCTCTTCCAAGGTTTGGCCTGTCTTATAGTCGCACCAACTCCCTCACCCGTCACGACAGACCGCAAACTGGGGATGGTATGATGCTGATGAAATACGGACTTTTTCGGCCTCATAACTTCTCCACAGGGCCCAGTTTGCTAGACGAGATCATGTCTATTATCATTCTAATCCAGTCGTAGAGTCGGATGCGTTCTTGATTATATGTACAATCACATCTTCTCCGCAGCCTCCAATACAACCGCCAACCACACCTACACAACCCGTCCCGAAGAGTTATTTGGAGTGTGTTGGTGCACTCCTCGACGACCCTCTCTACTCCGACGTCGAGTTTGTGGTCCCGAAGAGAAGCAGACCCAAAGAGAAACGAATCATATATGCCAACAGGAAAATACTCCAGCGCGCTGATTACTTTCAATCCAGTAAATCGGTTTGCATTTCCCTCTCGTGAGGTGTACTCATTTCCCCTAGTGTTTAGCTCCGGCTTTGTGGAAGCTTCTACGGATGTTAACATGACCAATCCCCAGCCGGATCACGACGAAGGAGATACTGCATCCGATTCTACTTGCCTATTTCGCCAATTCGAAGACTCGGACGATGAAGAGGATGATCTGATGTCAGATCTCCCAGATGAACCCAGTTTCGACGGTACCATCGAGCCTGATGTTCTGGAAACTAGTGTTTCCAGCACTACGCCGCCCGTGGTGGAAGATAGTACTGTCAAGCACTCAGAAGGGACAGCAAACGCAGACAATAGTGTTGTACCCTCAATTATTACCGAAGGAGATGAATCCCGCAACGTTAGGCCGAAGCTCTCTCACCCATCTTCCCCAAGAAGCATGGGTGTTTCCCTCGTGATGGGTCCAGATTGTTTGAATCATATCTCTTCACCCCTCGAGACACCAGCTGTTCCAGGACCAAAGAAGATGCAGGTTATTGTAGGCGATGTTGCTTATGCGACATACAAAGCCGTCCTTTATTATGTGCGACGTCACTTTCACAAATTCTTGACTTTCACTCACCAGTCGTCCCAGATATACACAGATGTTATCGTTTTCGCCCCGTTGTCATCGTCCTTTACGGCCGCTGCATCGTCGAGAAGGCTCACAGCGACAAGAGCTTCAGTAACGCCATCTGACAGCCAGTCGAGTTTACATGACGGTCCGAAGGCCCCTGCACACATCGATAACCCTACGACAAGGCGAGAGTGGATCAAGAAATGGCAACAATGTCGACCGGGGCGGCCTGCACCATGTTCTGCGAAAGCGATATTTCGTTTGGCCGACAGTGAGTGAATCTCAACACATCCCGTGACCCAACCTCTGAGTCCGTAGAGCTTGGTCTCCTCGAGCTGAGAGATAGGGCATACCAGGTAGGAGATACTGCTCATCGTGTGTCATGCTCTAACCAATCTAGTTAGCACATTCAAAAGTCTCTCACTGTGGAGAATATTCCATTTGAGGTGTTCTCTCCTTTCTCAGCCACTTTCGCCGAGGTGCGAAAGATACAGGTGAACTACTTTTTGGAACACTGGAGTGAAATTCGAGCGTCGGATGGCATGCGCAATGTGTGGCGTCAGATCCGCAATGGACGGCACCCAGGCTTTGAAGAAGGTCCGTGGCTTTTATTCAACTGCGCAATATGGCGCTCACGGGACGTCATCGATCAGTGTGGCCCTTCATTGCTCTCCACCTGGAATTCAATCCACGCACTGGGCCTTTGGCCGATGCGGAATCGCCAGAGACCTAGTCGTTGTCACACAATATATCCATCTTTTAAACGGAGTTACATCTATGTAAGATATTTTGGACCATCATAGTAATTTGCGTATAGGACATATGTAGCTTTTGAACATTCGCGTTTCTTTCACACCTCTTACCAGTCAAACACGATTCTACCGCTTTCGTCATGATATCGTCTTCGTAACACGTTCGATCGATGTGAGGGATATCGAGGGGTATCTACCACAAGCTCTGAAAGGACATGCACAGTGCAAAGACCACCCGAAACTGGAGTTATTCAACGCTCGTGAGACTGCCAAAGTCCGTCCCTGAAACGCTGCCATTGCCATCAGAAATGTTGCCTTCGTCACTCTCTTCATCTCCGTGTTCTATCGTTTGTAAAGCCTTGTATGTACTGAGCTGCTGCTGCTTAGGGCTTGCGATCGGATACAGACCTGGTGTCGCCCCTGTCCCTTGACGTGTGTAGACCTTTTGAGTGTGCGAACGCAATCATGATTGGGGTGACGAATCACCGTTGAGGGGAGAGCCGAAAGAGCGGCTTGTAACGGGCGGCTGAGAAGAGGGCCCTGGTGTCTGGGTCGAACGTTTTGGCGTGCTAGGGCGGGAAGCAGGTCGAGCGTCACGTCCAAATGCGTGGTCAATGGACCGACGGGTCATCTCCCTGGCGCGCGTAGGATGAGGATGTGCAACCACCGGTGACGGATGACGTAGGAGGCGACCGTGGTCGCCCGACACAGAACCATAGGGTGCTGTATTTCGGGAGACATCAGCAGGAACAAAGAGCTGTTGATCCTCGAGGTCGGAGTGCTCCTGTAGTGCATCGAGCACTTTGCGATCTGTCGGCTGAGATGGGATACGATGGAGATAGCCGAATCTATACGAGGTTACATTCTTCTCGGCGGTCGTGAAATGATGCATGGGAACGCACCCAAAAACGCATCCAAGGAGTCCTTCCCCACCCCAATGACGGTTCGGAACGAGGACGACTTCTCGAAGGTTACTAAAAGTGTTGTGAGTCTCGAACAGGTAAGTCGATGGCCTGGAAGCATACTCGAAATCGTAGGAATAAACATAGACCCGTAAAGGTTTGTCTACGTGCTGGAGTGGTGGAGGTCAGAAAACACACGTCCACAGTAGAGGACACCATACAGCTTCGACCACATCATAGAAATCGTTTTCGGCGCTAAGAACACCACCGGCCCAACCGATGATCCAGTCGCCGTATGGAACCAGACCAGCACTCTCAGCAGGGCTTCCCTCCATCACTTCAAGCACGTGCCACACATTGTCAGTTGCGGACTCGAATTCGCACATGCGCATGCTAAGACCAAGTAGGGATGGTTGCGGCGAGGTACCAGAGTCTTCCAGTGGAAGAATCGCCTGTTGGGCGAGAGCCCATCCACGAGATGGCACGATAGGAACCACTGTCAGAAAGATTTGAGGATTGCACCCGTGAACGAAAAAAGTGACAAACCTCGTGTTTCGCGTGTCTTGCTGCTCCAAACGAGGAGGTTGAGAACTCTTTCTTCGTGTTCCTCGACAATCCGTTCTAGCTCGGTTGCGTCCAGTTCTGTCCTGGCAGAAAAGGAATCAATGTCATTGTAACCTACGATGAAGTCGAAGAAGGGTTCGATGGATGTCTGAGATGCTGGAGAAGATGGGGTGACTCGCAAGACGTGGAGGGCGTGAGATGTCTGGGCTTGTGTACTTGTCGACTGGCTGGCACCCATTGCAGCGGACGTTGGTGACCATGTTCAAGCACCATCTTTCCTCGGACCACGTGGTGCGATCATCCGAAAAAGGCAACCCCCTGAGGACGCCCGCACCGACTTCAGCTTTGCTAGCGTCCCACCAAGAATGATCTGACAATAGTCACAAAGATCGTAGCTGGACAGTACAAGGCACCTGTGCGAGGATCGGGGAAGCAGGCCGGGCCGCGGCTGAGCGTAGTGTGGCTCGTAGCACCGCACCAAGCACAGTGCCTTGGCGTTCAAGGTTTTGTCGGTCAGTATCTTCGGAGGAAATCCATGATATATTCAAGGTTCCCGAGTACAACTTGGGACCAGTCTATTGTCAATCCAGCCTGAGGACTCGGTGACTCGGATGTACATACACTTACAGGTATTTGTCCTTGTTTGTAATAGCACCCTTTCTCTCCCAAATTTTCATCCGCAAAACGACCAATTGAAGTCTTGGTCACGTTCATTCAGGGCGTCGAGATTCCCTGTCAGACCTGGCTACACATGCGGTATGCGGTGAGCAGTTTTGCACACTGAAGCAAAATAAAACACAACTGACCGCGCCCTGTTTAGCTAACATATGTTACTTTGTCGCCATATCCTTCGAGCGCATACCTCCAACTCAGCTTCCGCCCAACGACTCGTCCAAGGTCATGTCCGTGACAGAACGTCTTTCAACCTCAGCCATGCCAATCTCGTCACTCGCGAGAGTGTCCCGAAGGTCGCGGTACAGCCATCCGCCATTAGACTCGATGACTCGCCTCCAGATCCAAGACCAGCCCTGTTGGAGAGAGTGCTACGTGTATCACGTTACTCGGTGCCAAAGACGACAAGGGGTTCTAAACCGGTGGTGGCGAAGCAGGCCATGTCCGAGAAAACCAAGCATGGCCCCTTTGATGCCTACACGGAATTACGCGCCAAAGATCCCACATTATCTGCCTCGCTGCCAACAGACGTTCTTTGCCGCCTCGCGGAGGGAGCTGTCAAGCATGGATCCCAGGATATCGTGGATAGTCTTACAGCAGACGTACTGGACGACTATCTCCTTGACGAACAGCGGCGTGCCGACGTAGCTGTGTCCCTCCTCTGCGTCCCTCGCCGATATTCCAGTCTATTAAACAAACAGACGACACTATCCCTACTCACCATCATCCGTCGCCAAGATCAACTCTACGCCTTGCCCGCACCAGCAGCGTTGCACGTAATGAAAACCATCATAGACGATACAACTTCAGACACTCTTGACCAATCCTTGATAAATTTTATCCTTGGTCCTTTCCTGGAACACCTCGCATCGCTCCAGCCGCCTATGGGAGCAAAAGCCGTATCTTACCGACCCCCTGAAGCCACCTCGCTTGCATATGCATTAATCGACAAGTTCGTGTTGCTGAAACGACATCACGAAGCATTTGAACTTTTCCAAACCCTTTCCAACTGTGGACATGTACCTCCCGAGGCCTTCCTGGCCGAGGTCCCGCCTCCGCTCGCGCATGATTTCGCAGTAATTGTGAGATCTACACTAGCGCGCGCTTGCCTGCATTGGGACTGGCATCATCGTGGCGTGGGGTTCATTGCGTCAATCATGAAGTCACAGGATTCGCTCAAACAGGATCTGGAACCCCTTGCGCTAGAATTACTGCATGCTTCTCTGGAGAGGTGTTCTCCTGCGCAGTTCAAAGCATGTGCTTGGCTCATGTGCCGTCTCGTGGATCCCCGATGTGGCGTAACTATTCCCGTCAAAACCATTCATCTCTTCTATAGCCGGGCATTGCGCGCGGGTGACTGTGAATCTGCATACGTGTTCTATAGTCACACCCAGTCTCGTCGAGTCAAAACGATGAGGGATTACCCATCACCCCAAGGAGCGACGTTAACATGGTTGATGACTTATCTCGTTGGACAAAAACATGACGTGCATCTCGCACGTTCTCTGGCTAAACAGGTTGTCGACACGTCGGAGCCTATACCCCGTTATGATCGTGGTCGATTTATTGCCCTGACTGCAAGCCAGGGATTCGCGACAGAAGCACGCGCGCTTTGGGAGAGATACTCGGTGGGCTACGGACACGAATTCGTGGTCGGGAACGCAGCAACGATGCTCCGGATGGTTAGTCTATTCACTCGGCGCGACTCGTGGACCAGGAGGTTCGAGGGGAAGGTTCGAGGGCCTCATGTGGACGAAGGGTGTTCGGACGTGGACGAGAAGGAAACCGTTTACTACCGGTTTGCCCGTCACGTTCTGGGGGCATTTCGGGAGTCGATACAACCACTCGAGGAAGCAAATCACTTTGACTTGAGCGCGCTCGCGCGGGGATATTTTATGCTCGGGGACATGGGCGAGGGGTTTCGTCCGTTCCGAGTTTTGATCGGGCGGCGGGAGATACCAGACCGACACGACATCAATATCGCGCTTTCTGCGATGGCGCGCCAATCACCGAGGGCGGCGTATCAGATGGTGAGCCGAATGGTGGATAAGGGATTGCGGCCGGATGGGGTCACGTTCGGCACCGTGTTGCATGAGGCGATCGTGCACGGAGACACCGAGCTGGTGACGGAAATACTTGACCGGGCACGAGAAGCTGGTGTGTCGCTGTCGTCGAAGACGATGGTGTCTCTGATCCAGGCGAGGGTGGCAGTGGGAGAAGGCATGGACGATGAGCGGCTGGAGGCTAATGTTCGGCAGGCATGGGAGGTTGTGCGAACGACAGGGGAGTGGAGCCCTGTGCACACGCCGAACGTGGGGAAGAACTGCATCGCTGCATGCCTGCACCTGGAGGACCCGGTGATGGCCTTCAACTTTTGGGCGCGTCTGATGCGGGGAAAGACGGAGTGGGGGGACCGGGAGCAGAGGAGGCAGCGACGCGCGATTGGGAATATGGTGCGACGACACTGCGCAGAGGGGAGACTGGATGTGGAACAGGCACGGACTATGCTGCACGCGCTGGGGGATAGGGGCGATGTGTAGATAACGTGGCAATTACATAATTGGATGGTGATGATGGGAAACTGCCACGTGCAAACAGATCATAGTACTATTGATCGCTCGTGCCGGATCTTCCGAAATCCACTCGCTTGTTCGCTCTCTCCCCGCCGCCCATGCCTAGTGCAAAAAACCACGCTGATTCTGGATCACCCCCCTCGGACGATCGCAGTCGGGGGGAACACCTCACCGAAAATGACAGGTGCAAGAGAAAGTGCGTTGCTGGTAGACCGAGGTTTCTCCGGCATCTTCATCCTTCCCCCCATCGTCCAATCCGTCCCAATCCCTTTCGATCTCCTTCTAGCTTGTCATGTCAATTTCTCCTTTTTATCTCTTAGATGCGTCGCTGACCCCTTCCTTTCTCTCTTCCACAGACGCCAATCTCAGAGTGCGTCTACCCGCATCACGTCATTCTGCCTTCCCTTCACGCTTGACATCAGGTTGCGATGCTTGCAGAGCGCGCAAGGTTCGTTGTTCCAGAGAAAATCCCGACGAACCCAAGCAATCCTGCAATCACTGCATCACACTCGCTATCCCCTGTACCTATGACTACCGGCCCAAGAAAAGAGGTCCCCCAAATCTGTGCGCCGTTCTTCATCCATACACACCCCTATTCATCACTTCCATAGGTACTTGCGTCGTCTAAAAGAGGCCGCCGCCGCCGTTGCTGCCCCAAACTCCCAGCCAGATACCCGCGACCCCACTGCCCATGCCATATCCCCAATCTCCGCACATCGCTCCCCCACCCAGACCCGTGTCTCCCCTCCACTCCCACAACCAACCCCATCTTCCTTCCTCGATCCACCCCTCACACCAATTCAAACAACTTCCTCGATCATACCACCCTCCCGTTACCCTATTGCAGCCGATTCTTTCCACTATTCGCCCGTCAACGCCATCCCACACACCTCGTTCAACGGTTCGCGCGAACCCACTTCACATTCAGTCCTCCCACCAAAGGCCGATGACACTCGGCAATACGCCTTCGCCGAACCCTATGGTTCATTTTCTTCCTATAACTGGTCGTACAAACATCATCGACCGTTGCCTGTCCTCCCCCCGACGGTTATCCCACCTCTTTCATCCTATTACCGCCCCCACCGCTTAGAAGACATTGCTCCCAGGGACACCATATCTCTTATTATCGCCCTTTTCTTCGATTTCGTTTACCCACTTACCCCCTGTGTTCACAGGCCGTCGTTCATGGCCGATCTACATTCGCACAGGGAAGAGCGGGATCCTTTGTTCTTCGCCTTGGTCATGTCAACAGTCGCGTCTACTCTTGTACAGGTCCCGAGATCATATCTTCCCATGGAACGTTCAGTCGTGCGGAAGCTCGCTCAAACATGTTATGAAGCCAGCCGGCATATTACAGTCGTTTCATATGATCCTCCCACGTGCATGCACGTCGTCATTCGTTATTTGTAAGACTATATTCGTGCCTTCGTGGTGTGATTTAACTTTTCCTTAGCGACTGTATCTACCACTTTTGCGAGGGACATGACGCGACGCAACATGCAGCCTTTGGTGAGGCTGCCCACATCGCTGTCACCCTCCGTATGCATGAAGAAGCATCATACGAAGGTTTGGACCGCATCGAATGCGAAGTTCGCCGCAGGGCTTTTTGGCTACTTTTCGGCGGTACGTACATGTTGTATCTGCCTCAAGCAAGTGTAGATCTGTGCCTCGATATTCAGCCGACAAATCCATGTCAATTCTGTTGGGCCGACCAATCTGTCTTCGTGATGAGGATTGTACAGTCCATTTCCCCAAGGAAGTCGACGATGAATAGTACGTACCTCCTTTGCAAAAATGACCATCATCTCAACACCGACTTTCACGCGCATCATCTGTCTAGCATTACACCTAGTGCATATCTGCCCCAACCACATGGAAAGACAGCGATCGTCTCCGGCCTGAATTACATATCCAGAATATTTGCCCTGCTGGGTGAAATATTGGTTCGCATAAGGGTAGACAAGCGATCACCTCCCCAGGGGCAGTTTGCCACGGCGCGCCTCGAGGAGGTCCAGTCGTTGCATTCGCGTATCCTAGGAGCCCTTATGCATACACCGGATCCATTGCGCTTGAAGCAGACTCACCAACACAATCACCTCCTGGCTGAATACGGCAGTATTGGCTTTAGGCAGGCAACATTTGCGGAAGTGAAAGACTTTTTTGACAACCCCAAGGCTTCCCGTGCAAATGCGTTGAACCCGTTTCTAGTCATGCAAGCAAATCTTTACGTGACTCAGGTAAATCTTTCTTTGCTATCGCTTTGCTCCATGGTTTCGTAATCGGTGGTACACTAGCAACTCGTCCGATTTGTCATTGAGCAATACCGCTACGAACTTGTGGCTTCTTGGCAAGGCAATATCGATGAGCGTCAAGTTGCGGAAGACCGAGAAGCTGTTGCAAGTGATCTTCTCAATATCCTTCACAGGTGATGTCTTTCGAGTGTCGAGACCGCGCATGCTGAAAAACAAAACCTTGATAGCATACCCATTCAGTCAATAGCTACTAACGGACCCTCATTGGTGAGACTTGCAGTTTGGCACTTTCTGGCAGCTGACATTCTGTAGGTCCACAAAGTACGGTTTGTCGCCTCCACGTTGCTTGATACGGTCCGCAAAGCAGAGACCGCCCCTGCGTCTGCTGCGCGGGCGCATGCATTTCTTCGTAAGTGATCCTTGATATCACTGACTTACTCACCACGGCCATTTTAGGGGATTTCTTGTCGATTCTATCTGAGATTGAACGAAATTATCTGTGAGTTTCTGTCATGGAACCCTATCTGATGCGACGCTTACCATGAGTAGCCTGGATGATGACCGGGGTGGTACGTCAGGTGCTGCAAGGATAATGGTCTAATACTCTCATGTTACACGCCTGTTCTCTACCTTTGTGCTCTGTTTGCTTTCGGAGTTGTCAATTTTGTGCCGTGCTGCTACACGATCGTTACTCGCATTAAATATATATCCAGTATTTCAAGTAGCAACTATATGTTTATCTCAATTGCCCCTGTGGAAGCGATATGAGATCGGCTTGATCACGTGTCATGATGATCCTCGGGTCGACGCGCTTCCACTTTGTCCCAGCACCAGCAAGGTCGACAAACAACTTCTGGCCCTTCGCGGGAACTGTGCGTTGACATGTCATCAGACTATGAAGGTAACACCAAATCGAATCCTGTCCTGATCACAGAGGGTAAGTTCACGTTGAATTGACATTGTTATCTCTGAGGGGAGACTCGTCCTTGCCCACTGATTTATTGTGTCGGACTCATTTCTTGTAGACGAAGCTGCTGTCTACGATCGCCAAATACGACTATGGGGTCTCGAAGCTCAGCAAAGGTGAATTCTCATCTTCGTGTATGGACGACTTCCGGTCCGGGGACTGACCGTTGGCGACACAGAATGCGAAATGCGACTATTTTAATCGTCCGGTTACGGGGCACCGCAACCGAGGCCATCAAGAACATCGTCCTCGCCGGAATTGGAAAGCTTGTCATCGTTGACACGGACGACGTCAGCGAAGAGGACCTCGGGACGGGTTTCTTTTTCCGAGATGATGATGTGGGGAAAAAGGTACCCTAATCATGACCACTCTTTTCTCCGAGTGGCATTGTCGAAGTTACAGCGGACTAATGGAGTTTTTAGAAGGTGGATGCAGCCAAGACCCGCATAGAAAGCCTAAATCCGCTCGTCACTATTCAGGCAGTAAGCGACGACGTGCTGTGTGATCGGGAGTCACTCGATACACTAGTACGGAACGTCGACCTTGTCTGCGTGACCGATTGGCATCGTGAAGGACTGGTGAGACATGCCACGTGTTCATAGACTTGTCTTCATCATGCTGACTGGTCATGTCCCTCAAGATTTGTATAAACGAAGTTTGCAGGCGTTTTGGGAAACCGTTTTACGCCGGTGGAACTTTTGGACTGATGGGTTACATTTTCTGCGATCTGCTCAAGCATGATTACATTTCCCCGTGGGTATTTCTTGATGTTCGTGCTTCAGTCAAGCTCATTCCTTATCGTTTGGACAGCGATCGGTCTGCTCCGAGTGATGCACCTCGCAATTTGAAAGCTAGCGCAGTGTACTCACCTTTGCACATGGCCTTGCGCCACCGATGGTCTGGTTTGACGAGAAAACAAACAAAGGAGCTCAATCCGGCTGTGGTACATGCGGTACTAGGTGTGGCGAATTAGATATCGTTCCCATACCCGAGTGCTGATGTGTAACGGGCGATGAAGCCATCTGGGAATACCAGTACACCCACGCTGGGAAGCTTCCGGAGAGTTTGGAGGAAGCGCCACAGCTTCTGTCGATAGCCAATTCGTTGTTGGAGACATCTGATGTAAACAAACAAGTGCTTGATACCATGCCACGGGACCTGATCGAGTGAGTGGCACGGTATATATCGGAGCACTGTTGCGCTGACAAGCTCTTTGCAGAACGTTGTCTACGGCGGCATCTCATGAATTTTCTCCAGTGTGTGCCGTGGTTGGTGGGATGCTGGCTCAAGATATTCTGAAAGCACTGGCTGCACGAGAAGCGCCGATGGCCAACTTCTTCGTGTTCGATGGAACGAGCGGTAGCGGGACGGTCTGTCGAATGAACATGTAGAATAAGCAAAGAATATTTTAGTGTTGACCCGAGGAATGAAACGCTGTGTTAGTCCAAGTTTGGACAGCCACGTTTTGACGCAGTAGCGCTGTCGGTTCCCGTGCCATGTCTGCTCCTCTCCCCTCAACGTCCATGCAACGCAAACCTCCCCAGAGTGCTCAGGAGTACTACGCCGTCCCACAGGGCCTCCCACAGAGCCCTCAACCACCAAACATGCAACGCTCACAGTCAGCCTCGAGGCCCGCCGCCCGGTCATCTTCTGTCAGCAGTCAGTTTCAGCCAGGCAGGGGTGCGATTGCACAGGGCGTCGCCACCGGTGCTATTGGTGGCGGCTATGGCCCGTATTCCGTGTGTCTCGCGTCGTTTTTTCTTCCATTCTCCCTAAAATCGTTCGTTATGTAGTACAACCCGTCCACGGCCCGAGACAATGCTTTTCAGAGCTCCCGGTTCAGCGCCGCACCCTCGGAAGTCTCCTCCTTGGCTGGAGGAGAGAAAATGCCCAGTGGACCCACGGCGAATTCATCTTCTGTACCCCCGTATGTGTGGGATACAAAGGATCCCGATCTAGACGACGCCCTCCATAACCCTGATCCCGTGCAGGACGCGGCGCTCGCTAGTTCCTTCACCTTCTTCTCGGCTCGAGGATGGGCAAACGCCTCAGCACTCTTTGTCCTCGTGGTCGGCTTGATCACTCTTTTCGCTGGCTATCCTATCATCCACTACTACACAACAGCCTCAACCACAACGAGTGGGTACAACCTCGGTGGGATCAACTATACTGGTCAAGTACCAGAACTTCCTGGCTTGCCGAGGCTTATCGATCCCGACACGCCCTCATCCGCACAATATCGGACTGGCAGCGATGGCTATACATACCAACTCATGTTTAGCGACGAATTCAATACAGACGGTCGAACTTTCTGGCCGGGGGATGATCCTTTTTGGGAAGCAGTCGACTTGTACTACTGGTAAGCTCCACCGACCAACGAATGTAAGGTGACTTGGGCACTCACATCGGTGTGCGTCTAGGCCCACGGCTGACTTGGAGTGGTATGATCCTCAGGTATGCAGACACCCCGATCAGGCGTAATGACCATCTTTAACTGGTCCCTGAAGGCGGTGACAACGCAAAATGGAAAGCTGGTGATCACGATCACCGAACAACCCATCAACAACTTGAACTTCATGAGTGGTATGTGATTGACCTGTGTAGGTTTCGTTCATTTGCTGACTTTTGTCATCAAGGTATGCTAACTTCATGGAACAAGTTATGCTTTACCACAGGGTATCTTGAAGTTAGCCTCAGCCTGCCAGGAACGTCTCAGTCTCCAGGGTTTTGGCCTGGTGAGTACTTCGATTACCTTTATATTCTATTGGCCGCTTACCAGCGCTAGGCGCATGGACTATGGGCAATTTGGTATGTTCTTTTAAATCGATAACTGCCAGTCTTACCAGTGGGTTAGGGACGCCCTGGTTTTGGTGGAACAACAGAAGGTGTTTACATTTCCCCATCTTTATTGTTGTTGTGGCAGAACGCTCATCCATGGCTATTTACAGGCACATGGCCGTACAGTTATGACAGTTGCGACCTGGGAACACTTCCCAACCAGACTTACGATGGTACTCCAGCAGCGGCTGCCACGGGCGGCTATGATGGTGGCCCGCTGAGTTACCAGCCTGGCCAGCGGCTTTCTTCGTGTACATGCCCAAATCAAGACCACCCCGGCCCGGCGACGAGCACTGGATATGTTGGCCGTGGTGTACCCGAAATCGACATCTTGGAAGCCCAAATAGATTTATATTCCTCCCCGTTCCAAGGACAGGTCTCCCAGAGTCTGCAAATTGCCCCCTATAACTACCAATACCAGTTCAACAACGCGTCCCCGGCGACTACCATCAACGATTCGGCGATTACTACCCTCAACACGTACAAAGGCGCTGTGTATCAGCAAGCTCTGTCCGCACTGACCGACGTCGACAGTCAAAATTATGCTGGACAACATTATGCGACGTATGGATTCGAATACTGGGCGAACCCCAGTAACCGGCCCACCGGATACATCACTTGGTACAGTCAAAGTGCGCAGACGTGGAAAGTAACATCGGCGTCCCTTGGGCCCGATTCGATCTCGGAGGTCAGCTCGAGACTGATCCCTGAAGAACCCATGGTCAGTTCCTTGATCATCGTCAGAATGTGGGTTAGACTGATGATTGGCAGTTTATTATCCTCAACTTGGGCATGTCACGTGAGCAGGTCCTCTCGTGCCACTATGTCAGAGTTTCTGATCACTTCTCCAGCTTCCTTCCAGGGCCAGGATTACCATTCCCTTACATTCCCTAATGCGATGTATGTCGACTATGTTCGCCTATATCAACGGGAGGGGCTACAAAACGCATTGACCTGCGACCCTCCCGGTTATCCAACTGCAGCATATATCAACTCGTACGTGATACTTGGTGCCAACCGAGCGGTGCTGTCTAATTGGAGTGCTTTCTAGACATCTAAACGCCTATAGCAATCCGAACATAACGACGTGGGCACAAGGCGGTTATCAGTTCCCGTTGAATAGGTTGACCAATACGTGTCCTTGACCTTTTTTACTCGTTTCCTCGTCGACTTTGACGCCTATACCACTGCACTGCGATACACTTCTCATATTGTACGGGCACACATTTATCATGATTTATCGATTGGACTTTCCTCGCACCCTGGGTACTCAGCTGATCAGAACATTCATATCCTACATGATTCGTCCTTGGGATTTTGTCAATGCTGCCCGCTGTGCCCACTATAGGTTCCCAGTCGATACCAGTAGAGTGTCCAGTCCATTGCACCATAGGATCAGTACAATACATCGAGGTAGCTGCACTAAATGGACAATTATCGGCCAAGCTCAAACTTCAAGATGATACATGCAAGGTAGCCAATCAGTTCCGTCACGGCTGTCTTCCCTCTATGACCATCTTTTCCTTCCGTGCCCTTCTCGCCTCGTTCGGGAATGCGGCATCTACGACGCCAAATGACTGTCCCACACGTGCGTATAGCAGATCGAATGTTTCGTCAAAGTCAGTCATCGGTTCCTCGTCCGTCGCGGGAGTGTCGTCTCCGAGAATCCGCTTGAGAGGCAGACACTGGAGTTTCACTTTTTCAGACGTGCCTGCTGGTAAGAAGGCGCGCAGCAGTATTTTCTTTGACGTCGACTTTTGCGCGAGCTCGACCATATGATTCCATTTCTGGGTCACGGCCACGTCGCATTCGCACGTCCTTATTGTTGCCATTGTGTGGATGGAACCGATGTCAACTTGCATAGGGATTTCCGTATAGTCTAGTTCGACGACCACCGGATTAAGGTTCAGCATCATGACAGCAGCTTGGATGCGATCCCGGAAGGAACTGAGGGCTTGAGCGATGACCCGATCGATGAAATGGATGTTGCGCTTTGACAGACGCGATACGAGGCCATCTGACGTGGTGGTCAGTGTCTTGACGTCCGCAAGGTTCTCTCGCTCACCTGCACGACGAGCTTGGATGTCACGGCAATACTTTTGGTGGCCGCCATTCTTCCAATCGTACACTTGACATTCTTTGCTGCAATAATGAACGTGGAGGCACCCTGCGCAGCTTTTGAATGACCCAGGAGGTCCGGACTTGTCACACTATACAGCAGAGCGTGTAGATGACACAGACGAGCGGAAAGGACATGACACACCTTTGTGTTCTGGCAAGATTCGATATGTGTTTCATTTCTGAGAGTCGTGGTATATAGCGCTGCTCTACTCCGAACAACATTCTCGAACAGGGACCACGATTGGAATAGCCAACCATCTTTCTCGAGTTTTCCTGGCAAGCCACACGCATCGATCGCAGTCAACCGCCTGATCATGGGTTTCAGAACAGAATTGTCCACCGAGTACTTGGGGATTATCTGCCCAAGCAGCAAGAACAGCGGCTCCCAGTCTTCACTATCCTGATCCCCCAGGTGTTTAATCCACGGTTCTGTGGAAAGCATAGCGGATAAGAGGCCAGCTTCGACGATTTGTGTGACCCAAGGCAGCCCATCGCTAGACTCCACATAGGCGCGAATATACCAGTATCCGTAAGACAAACACTTGGCAACGAGAGTGTGTCGGTTGGTGGTGGCATACCGGTCCACCATCGAATTGATGACACTCGTAAGTATTGTCATTGATTGCTGATTGAGAAGAGGGATACGGATAGCATCGTTCACGGAAAGGGCCGTGATGAGATGGATGTCCCACACAATGAGGTCATAGTTGATTGGTGTGCGTGCAAAGTCTTGTTGGAGGTGATACAAAGCGGTAGCGGCGAGAGCGTCAGCCTCGCCACCGAAAGGACGCATGATCTCCGACCAGTCCCACCGTTCTCGCTGCGAGAACGTGCACATCCATGAATCCAGGGTTGCTGGTATGTAACGCATGGGATGGGACGATGGATCGTCAGAGAGCGAGAATCTTTTATCCAGGGTCTCCAAGCGCCACAAGGAAAAGAGAGTGGCGATGATGCCTGGAGCTGCGACAATGGGATCGAACGTGTGACGCAGGAAGCCATCATCGCAGATGCCCAAGAAGTCGACAATGGATCTCTTGGCGAGGAGGCGAAATGAAAGGTCAACACTTTCTTGGTCTACAAAGTCACTTTTCAGATACAGGATCCACTGATGGAATCCGGCCCAGTGGAGCGACAGGGTCTGGAGGGTGCTGTCCACCTCCGAAGACACATAGCGCCCTGGGATGATGGAGGCCAGGCTCGCGATGCATAAGGCCTGTTGGACAGGAATGCTCCTGTTCATCTTTGAAGTCTGAAGATGGGCATCATCCAGGACGGCGTAGATGGCGGATGCGATCAGATGGTATTGGTCTGAAGTACAAGCTGGTGAAAGAGCTATGAGTGTCAAATCAGCGGGGGCACGGGTGGAACCGGCCTGGAGCTGTTTGATTGCGTCCTATGGGGGTCATCGTGATCAGTACGGTGTCGTCGAGTAAACCGAAAAGATTGGAACTGACGTCAATTTCTGTTTCGTACATTGGGGAGAAATGGTGTCCCTTGTGCAGGACAGGGGTCAGGTTATATATCGAAAAAGTGGGGGACGAACAGGCGTGTGTTCAAATTCCTTTGTTCAAGTTGCGACTCGCGAGGCGCTGTCCAAGTCACCAATTTTTCAAAGACGGCGTTGACGTTATACACGTAAAGATTCTCGATGTCGATCATTCGTCTTGGCCTGGAACGGGTCAGACGGCTTGCAACACACCTGGAGCAATTCAAAAGACCAACCATCCACGTTGCAGGGACGAACGGAAAGGGGAGCGTGACGAGTATCCTCACTTCCATTTTACGTGGCTCTGGGCTCTCCATCGGCACATTCAACAGCCCACACCTTGTCTCCGTCCATGACGCCATCCTCATCAACGGCCAGCCCGTGTCGCCGTCCGTCTACGACCATGCACGCGGTCTCATCATCGCTGCAGATCAGCAGCTCAATACCGCTGCCACCCCCTTTGAGCTGTTGACCCTCACAGCACTTCAGATATTTGAGGCTGCCAAACTCGATATAGTGGTGGTCGAGGTTGGGATGGGTGGTCGGGACGACGCGACCAATGTGATTCCAGACGACTGCATTCTGGTGTCCGTTCTCACAGCAGTCGATCTGGACCATCAGAAATTTCTCGGAGATACGATCGAGTCCATTGCGGAACACAAGGCCGGGATCGCAAGACCCGGAAAGCCCTTCATTCTCGGCCCGCAAAGGTACCCCATCGCCGAGCTCGCCGCCAGACGCGTCGTCGAGGGCCCAGGGATACGTGGCCGTTTCATCATCAGCACGCCTGTCCATCCATCGCATCTGGGTGAGGAATATCATTTCTCTCCCTCAGAGCGGCCATTTGTCTCTCCTCCAGGACAGCCCATCGAGTTTCATTCCGCCCCGTTTACTTCACCGATTCACGCCAAACTTCCATTGCACGGCACTCATCAGCTCAACAACCTGTCACTCTCCCTGACGGTCATCTCTACTTTGGTAACACAGACACCCGTTTCCCACCGGATCACAACCGAAACTGTTCGTGCAGGGATAGAGGGAGTGTCTTGGCCTGGCAGGCTCACCTTCCACACGTTACCGCGTCCTGTGACGGTAGGCTCGGCTCTTGATCCGTCAATCATTTTGGCGGATGGAGCTCACAATGCTGCATCCGCGGAAACTCTCGCCTCTTACATCTCCGAGCTCGTCGCTCAGGTCAAGCCAGGGTCAAAATTGCATATAACGTACATTGTTGCACTCTCTCATTCACCTCCGAAAACACCTTTCGACACGTTGTCTCCAATCTTTTTGCCACATGGCTCTCAAGGCTCAACGACCAGCGCAAGGGTTGCAGCCCTGCGGTTTACCCCGCCAGAGGGTATGCCATGGGTGACTTGCGTACCACCTTTGGAAATACGAGACGCAGTCCAACAGATGATCCATCTCGGAGATGAAGATGTGTGGGCTGCACCAGATGATCTTCCCGTGGGCTCTCAGCTGGTGAAGGCGCTAGAGTGGACGGAGGCTGAACACGCGGCCCGCACGGAAGAGAATCTGGTTGTCATTACAGGGAGTTTGTACTTGGTCGCGGATTTCTACCGCTTGCTGAAGTTGCTCGAGGAGTAGACTAGCCGTGTGTGTGCCTCAGGATTTTAGCCAAAGTCGTTTGTATAGTAGAGACGGCGAATGTTTTGTTGGTTGACTTTTGGGCAAATCGACACCAAGCACCCGCGTCTTCATGGTGTGACTTCTACTTACTGCACAACACGCAAGGACTTGACTTTGACATCTTCTGACACGATCAAGACCATCCTTTGACGCGCTCGATGACAGGACCTGGTCCTGACAAGCGCAAGTCCATGATGGTGCACGAGTCAACTGGCGGGCCAAGTAACTACAGGGACGCCTCGAACACTTCGGTGTAAGTACCCTGTATCCCCGTTTTCATCCATCCCTTCATTTCTTGCAGAGGTCACTGGAGAAACCCGCCAACCCCAATAGCAGTCCCAGCTGCTGATGAAGTGAGAAACAGCTTGCAATTCATAATCCATTACACACCATCTTACTTCTACTGACTAGCGTTCTCGAGCCCAGCCACGTCGTGCTCACGATAATCCGTACTCTCGGGCCACAAACACTCTCGGCTCCCGCCGCCCAGGCAACCCCAATGTCCGCCAGACCCTCCTAGCAAAGCCTCCCGACGGCTTTGGCGCTGACTCGCGTGCGTGGAAGCGCCAAAAGCTTGATACTAGCATTTCCTCAACTATAACATCTAATGGCGCATCGACATCGTATGCTAGGGGACCTGCTCCTCGTAGCACCGTTTCTGATCCCGACATTCAAGTGATCGAACCGCCTCGCGCGACCATCAATCGCAGTAATCCTGTCCCAAACGACGCCGAGATTATCGATCTCGGAGGTAGCTCTGACGACCTCGGTGAACTTGTCCCTCGAGCCGCCAAATCGCCTTCTCTGGATCCAATATTGCTGGTTTCCAAGAGAGCCGTTCATGCCTTCGAAACTCATCCCACAGAGTACAGCTCATCTGCACCGAATAAAGGGAAGGGTCGCGCTAAAGAACTTTCCGAACGTGTGGAGGGTTCGGAAGAGGATGACGATATTGAGCAGTTCACGTCCCCTCCATCTATGGGTCGGCCGTCTAACGCCAAGAAATCACTGGAGATACCCAAGGGCGTCGTGCATGAGCGTACGAGGTTCTACGAGAGTGGTGCACGTGCACGTGCATCCGCACCGGCAGCTATACACCAACCCATCGAGAAGGTGGTGAATTCCGTCGACTTGACAACCGGAACGGTTATCAGTAAGATGAAAAAGAAGGACGAGGTAAGCGCAAGGTGACCAGACGAACATTCGTATCTCAAGGCGCTCCTCCTAGGGTGCACCCGGCAAGCAAAGAAGCACAGGCGTGTCCGATCGCGTCGGAACTTCATCATCCAACTTCATTAACTCTGGACGTGAGAAGGAAACGACCCAAACTCTGCCACTGGAGGCCTGGTGTTTAGGTCAACACCTTTTCCAACATTCGGAGTCCGCACCTCTTAAGTTAGCATACGAAGTCGCCCAACAACGAATCAGGGTAACATGTGGTCGATCACCTCCGGAAAAATTTGAGTTTAAGCTCGATAGAGATACCTGTTCGGCGATGGTAATATGTTCCTCTGTTTTCCGCTCCGCTTGCTCAGTGGTGATGATCCCTGCTAGATCGTAAATGACTCGGACGAACGATTGAGAGAAAATGTCGTGGTTCAATTTGTTACCACACCGGGAGCCACATGGAAGGATGTCGAACGTAAATACAAGGGATTCAAGGGAGGTATGTTGGCACCGACTCGGGTTCCTCGTTACCCCGTTAATTTGTCTCGTGTGTGTGACAGGGGGGCTCCGCGGTAGGGAGGTATTGTCGTTCCTCTTCTCAACTGCGAAAGATCGAGGTTTCTCCATTACGGACTACCAGAAATTCGTCTCCGGGATCAGAAAGGCATTTCGAGGCTCTGCCGTTGAAACCATAGCGTAAGCAAAATCTTATTTTGCGTTGAAATACGATCATAATTTTTCTCAGGCCATCCAGGGGCGCGAGCATTTGGGACTTTGCAGTCCGACATGCTACGATGTTTGAACGAACAGAGTCCAGAAATAGGAAGGAAGATCGCAGGGAAAGCATTCTAGACGAGCCGTTA
The DNA here is from genome assembly GCA_038093415.1 of Xerocomellus chrysenteron. Lineage (NCBI taxonomy): Eukaryota > Fungi > Basidiomycota > Agaricomycetes > Boletales > Boletaceae > Xerocomellus > Xerocomellus chrysenteron. The sequence continues at coordinate 50,091 of JBBPSD010000086.1, forward strand.
GCACTGACCCGATCTGTTACGCCTTGTTCCTCGACCTCCGTTATGACTGGTCCTGAGCCGTAAGACAAATAACTTGACAATCTTAATCACTTCCTGACCTTTTGTCTGTCAGCAAACCCCCGAACGGAGATTCAGGTCCATCTATGTCTCACCGCCGCTCTGCGAGACAGTCCGCAATCCGATCTTCGAGGACTTCGCCCCCGTTTCCACCACTGGCTCAGTTAGAACCCGATGAAGTGTAAGCTTTATACTACTAAGTGACAGTCTGTCTCATAATTACGTCTGTCCAGTATTCTGATGTATCCTCCAACCGGAACTGGAGCGCTTAGCGTCATGCACAGTGATCTCAGGAGGCTACAACCTGAAGAATACCTCAATGATACGCTCATTGAGTTTGGTCTCAAGTATGCTTTCCCCATTAACCGACACTCACGCATACTAAAATTTCTAGGCTTTGGCTCAATGATCTTCGTGAGAAGGACCCAGCACTGGCGGACCAAATCCACGTCTTCAGCTCTTTCTTCTACAAGAAACTCAACAACAGAAAGAAGTTCGTCGAACCTCTTCATGTAGTTTACCTCTTCTCATAAGTTACCCTGTTCATAGCCCAGAGGATGGATACAAAAGTGTGCGTAAGTGGACCTCCAAAATTGATTTATTTGGGAAGAAATATATCATCGTTCCTATCAATGAGAAGTATGTCTCTGCTCCAGTTTCATGCTGTTCGCTCACCGCTACTTATAGTATCCATTGGTACTTTGCTATCATATACGAACCCGGACATACCCTAGCACCACCTCTTCTGCTTTCCCCGCCTTCTAACGCACGCACGACACGGAAACGAAAGCAAAAACAGGAATGTGCTAAGGCCAATGCAGAAATGCTTATGGAGGCATCGCGGAGACGATCGAGCTCCGCGGCACATATGACCGAAGTAGAGCCTGAAGTCGATACATCTTCCATGGGCGCTACACGCGCGACGACACCTAGTATGACCGGAGTGGATGAGATGGATGATGTTGCGATCATCGACTTTGACAAGTCCTGTTCTATCACCGCTGTGTCGGAGCCGGTTTCTACTACGTCCTCCGAGATTCAAATTCGGGATTCATCTCCAAATTTGGTGCATCCTCCCTCGGATAGCATGGACGTCGACGTGGACATCTCTGTCACCGACATTGCTCCGAATTCGACACATAAGATCGCTGAAGTATTGGAACCTTCGACATCAAAGCCATGGTCAAGTATTCCGGCTAATCGGTTTTATGGATCCCCAGGCGTGAAGCCGGTTGTTATCATGGACAGCGAAGATAGTGGTGAGGATCAACAGCAAGAAGCCGAAGTGGACGATATGCTGGCTGAAACGCAATCCCCAGCCATGGATTGGTCTCCTCAGTATGTTGCTCTCTAACAGGTAGAAGTCAGCAGTCTGATTGACTCCCGGTCATCGCCTTGCCAGGACCCACATCTTTACCCTTGACTCCCTTGGTACTCGACACCCTCAAGCCATCAAAGTCCTCAAACAATACCTTACATCGGAGGCGAAGGATAAACGTAACTACGACGAAGTGCGCGGCGCAGTCGGCAAACAAGTCCAGGTATGTTGTCTTCCAACCTCATTTAGATACATGATATCTCATCCGTGTGCAGGTCCCCGTTCAACCAAATACGTGGGATTGCGGAATATACCTCCTTCACTTCGTGAAGGTTTTCATGGGCGCCCCGTCGGAATTCTTGGAGCGAATTCTCTCCGTATGTGATATTCGTACCAACCATGTCAGGTGACATTACAACCCCATTACAGACAAGAGGTACCATGCCAAGCTCCGAGCGTAAGGAAATGTGGCAGGACCACGAAATTCCACACTTTCGGGACTATCTGCATTCCCGTATCATCCAGCTTTCAGAAGAGTGGAAGGCTGAGAAGACTATTCAAGGTGGGGAGGGGCTGGAGGTAGAGGCATTGTCTTCCGAAGGCGAAGTGGATATCGTGGAGGACATTCCAAACATCAAAGCAGCTCCAGGCCCTAGACGGAAACAACCCGCCATGAGGCTCCGTGGATAATGCATGATGTTACCTCTACTCGGCTTTCGATTACCTTTTCGTCACACTTTTGGTACTCATTCACGAATGTTGCACGGACACTTTAGCCACGCCATGGTCATGTTTTTGCTAGCATCAGTCTACCCCAGCATTACTTTAGTTATATATCGCACTGCTAATGAAGTTCGTACACGCTCGAGACCTCTTAGTTACAGTACGACGTTGGAATTCGAACTGTGGGGCGGCTAGTAGTCATTGCCTGGTAAAAGAAAAGCCGCTAACAAAACGGACACATATCAGTAGCAGTAGACGATGGGGAAAGAACTCAAATTCAAATGAGGAGCAGTTTCGTATTGTGCGAGCCTCAACGGCGAGGATGAATATGCCAGTGGATCCAGAGACTAACAGAGACAAAAGTGACAGGGGTAATGTGGTAGGGCTTGAAAACTCCAAGGGTATAGACCAAGTAGCCAAGGGCTTAATCAAATATATAATAAATACAAATTCATCCGATGTGGTGATGATGATTAAACGGGAGGACAGGACAGTTGTCTAAGTAGACGTCGTTCCAAAGAAGTCGGAGAGTCGGACTAGAATTGATGAATCCCGAAAATGAAACGCGGTATTGCATGCAGTGATGGTATCTGATAATCATGGTAGGAATGGGGGATCCGGGGTGCCTAGGAGTCTTGTTTAATAATGGGGATATCAAAGGTTGCGAAGTCGGTGTTTCTTGTTGTGCCTTGAAACGTTTCCTTGTACGGCGTCTTCGGGTGGTACGCGAATAAGTGCAAGTGCCGATGGTGTTGGATCTGGCGCTGCGTCACGGCGCGCCATTGTGTAGGTGGGCGTAACATGAGGAGATGAGGAAGAGGAATGGCCATGTGTTGTCGGGGAACTGGGGCCAGAGGTTTCGTGCGCGCTACCACCAACAGCGGTGGGCTGCGTCTGGGAGGAAGAGGAATGAGAGATATAATACCAGATTCCAAATCCGGTTCCAGCGCACTGGAAAAAAAATGTTAGAAATCGAGTACTAGGTTGCTTAGAGAGCACCCACGACAAGTAGGGCCAGGCCGATCACCCCGACCCAACGCGATAACCGGCTAGATCCACTCTGTGTCTTGATCAACCAAGAACTACGGGATGGATTAACCTATGACAACCTCACAACGACAAATCCTTCCTACCTGGGTTTCTTCTCTTCTTTAGCAACCATACTAAATCTCCTCCAGAAATCATCCCCACGTTCCCCACGTTTAGGTAACAGATTATCCTCGGAGTTACCACGTATGATGGCTTCTGAGAATTTAACGTCCGGCGGAGCTGGGGATTTTGAGGGGCGAGCGAAAACTGGCGTAATGGGAGTCACGGGCGGTTGAAGGGGATGAGGCGTGCTCGGTACAGATGGTTTATGAACGGCTGTCTGATAAATCGGCGGAGGCATGCGAGGAACGCCCGTGTCTGGGGGCGGGCGGGCGCGGAGTGCCTGAGGGACCTGCCCCATCTGCGGTGGATCCGTTGATTGGCGTGAGGACGAGGCTGAAGGCGAAGGACTTGGGATTTTAAGGTTGGCAATAGGTGCAGGGTATCCAGGTCGAGGAGCCGCCAAGGGAACTGCGTGGGCGGGACGGGACATACCGCCAGCCATAAGACCGGGGCCGGCAGCTCCGGGGCCAAATTGAGGATATCCTCTATTATACCTTGAGAGGTGAGGTAAATCAGTGGGGCGGAATGAAGTGCTGGTCGACACACATGTTATAGGCCACCGTTCAAATCCGCTCTGCTGGAACTCTGCCAGGCCGAGGAGGGTATCCGAATAGTTATGTGGTGTTTTCTAAATTCCGGCCAGGTTTGATATCAAGCGAGTGGAAGCCTCGTCAAACTGACGTTTTCCGAGACAGCGAGTGTCGACTGTGAGCCCGTGGCTCAAAGAGAAGAAGACGGACAAGGGAAAGGAAAAGAAGACAAAAGGCGGTCACTCGACTGGTTCAAAGTGGAGCTGGTTACCGTGAAACGCGTGACTACGACATTGACTTCTTCGGCTAGTTACCTCCCACTAATACCCCACCAGCCTCGACATAGCAATGTTTTGTTACGTTCAGCTGTTCGACCGGTTAGTACTGCTCTACTTTCCCTCAGCTCATCGTGCTCGACGGTGCCGCTGACGGACGAATGATCGGTGGCTCAAGCGCACATAGATCACGTGGATAAATTGTTTGGCATTGTTGACACTCTTTGGCGCGTCGCGTCGCGCGCGCGTCTCTTTCTGTCCTTGCTCTAACGCTCCTATGGCAAAACGAAAGAACATTGTCGACAGCGACGACGACGCCCCCGAGTCTTCTCCGGCGTCCAAGCGCGCCAGAACAGAGGACAGCGACGAAGTCGCTCAGGCTCCAGCCTCGCCCCTGCGGCGTGAAAGGAAGCCAGCTATCAATGGCAAGGGAAAGGCCAAGGCCGAAGATCAAGACAGTGACGAAGAGGAAGACCTTCACCACGATGAACAGCCAAACGAAGAGGAAGAGCAGAGGTTCGAGGAGGACCACGGTGAGGCTATTCGCCGTAAGCTCGAGCAACGCCGCAACACCATTGGTGTATGTGGTTTCACGTCTGCCGTTGGCACACCTGACGCAGTCTATTGAAGAGTATTGCGGAACATGGTATCATCGAGTCTGTCGAGATGAAGCAGTTCATGTGCCATCCTCACTTGACCTTCACATTCGGTCCCCAGGTCAACTTCATTATTGGTGAGCACTCACACTAGACCAGTCACTCGCACAATGATTACTGATATACACCTCAAGGGCATAACGGAAGTAAGTTGCATACGTTTACGTGCCAGCTCTAGCGCGTCGCTGACTTTCACCCCTATTAGGTGGGAAGAGTGCCGTTTTGTCTGCCATCACGATCGCTCTCGGTGGCAAATCTATTTCCACTGGTCGTGGTAGTGGACTTAAATCGTTTGTTCGTGAGGGTCAGCTGTAGGTTTTACCTTTTCTTTTTCTATCCCATTGCACAAACACCTTTGCACAGCAAGGCGGAAGTCACTATTGTTCTCAAGAACCAGGGTGAAGAAGCTTACAAGCCCAAAGAGTATGGAAGAAGTATCGTCATTCGACGTGCTTTTACACGGGATGGTTCTTCTTCCTGGAAAATCATGAGCAAGGACGGTACCGTCATCTCCAGCAAGAGAGATGAACTAGCTGCTATTTGCGACCATATGAACATTCAGGTTGATAATCCTATGAATGTTCTCACCCAAGGCAGGATATTGTCGATCAGGGGTGTAACCAATTATTCATCCGTATTTCTAGATGCAGCGCGACAATTCTTGAATGCTTCCCACCCTTCTGACAAGTACAAGGTTCGTGTTGTTTCACGATGTACTGACAACATTATTTATAACACCGCCCACTAGTTCTTCCTTCGTGGGACGCAACTGAGCCAACTAAGCGAAGAGTATGACACTTGCCTGGACAACATCAACCAAACCAAGAAGTTACTCCATCAGAAGAAGCAGATCCTCCCGGACCTTCGCGCAGCATTCAAGGAAGCCACCACCCGCTTTCAGGAGGCATCTAAAGCCCGTGAACAGCGGTTCAAAGCTGATGAGCTCAAGAAAGAGCTCGCATGGGCCCACGTAGCTGCTAAACAAGGGGCAAGTCTTGTCGCTCTTTCTGATGTCGTGACGTTGTCAATTTTAATTGTATAGGAGATGGAGGCAAAGTTTGAGGATCAGGCCAAGGCCGAGCACCGTCTGAAGCGAATTCAGGCTGAACTTCAAACAGCGGAGGTACGCCCACCGTTCCCGACGTTACACTTTAAGGCAACTCGATTCCTCTCCGCCAGTCCCAGTTCCGACTTGCTTCCCAAGAAGTCGAGCGTCATGAGCAAGAACATTCCGAGCTTGGGAACATCGACCATCTCATTGCTCAGCGTAATGAACTTCAGGAGAAAATGCGACTCAACAAGAATAAGCTCAACGACTTTAGAGTGAGTGTCATTTAGTAGAGTCTAGTACTTTTTCTGAAGGTCATTGTTTAGAACGACTCAAATGCGATGAACTCTAGCTTGACGGCCTTGAACAAGTCCATCAAGGATTATGAAGAGAAAATTGCGGAGGAGGCTCGCCGCTTGGAGGCTCATACACAGGCGAAGCGCGATGAAATTAATCGTCGTCTCGACGCCGCGAAAGAAGCTGTTGCCGAAGCTGATCGCCAACACAAGGATGTTATTGACCAGAAACGCAATAAACTTCTCGAAAGGGATGACCTCAAGTCGAAAGGTCTAGCCGCAGAAGGCAAGAGACAGCAGCTTCAAGAGCGAATCACTGAATGTCAGACGATGATCAACAAGTGCAAAGAGCAAGAGAAGAACAGTCTAGCCCCGTATGGCGTTGATATCAAGGGTGTATTGCACAGTATCAGCAAGGCACATTGGCATGGAGACACTCCCATTGGACCGCTTGGCTTGTATGTGAAACTCAAGGATCAAAAGTGGGCGCAGCTATTGAGAGCACAGCTGGGAAACCTAATGATGTCTTTCGCATGTACGGATGCGAGGGACCGACCGCAGTTGAAGAAAATCCTTGACCAGTCAAAGAAGTACTTCTGTCTGTTTTTGCCTCCTGTGCTCATGATGCTAATTACCTATTAGCTCTCACGTCAACGTTATCATCTCAGAAAAAGACTTATTCGACTATAGGGCTGGTGAGCCACGTGGGGATGTCCTCACTGTTTTGCGCGCTCTTGAGGTGGGTTGTCTCCTGAGATAAAATGACGATAGTAGTGACCTCTGGCTGAGACAGGTTTCCGACCCATATGTACTTCGAGTTCTGATCAATTCGGCAAATATTGAAAGGACAGTGCTTGCGGCAGACCGTAAAGTTGGTGATGATATCCTTAAAAGCCTTAGTGGCGGTGGTGTTGCGTGGACCGCCGACCATATGCGAGTGACTAGATACCCGTACGTACTCTCTGGTTCCTTCCATCTACCACTCACCATGGGCCAATCAGAGAGGGAGGTGGCTCGTCTATCAACCTGCCGAGGGTAAAGGCCAATGATCCACGCCGTATGCTGTTCACGACAAGTGATCTGACTGCGCGTCGGTAAGTGTATGCTTTTCAGCTCATCGAAAATATTTCTCATTCACCCCGGTAGCGATTGGGAGAATCATCTACAAGCTGCCGAGTCAGAGTACAAAACTACCCAAGCAGATATTAACCACTGTCGTCAAGCCTATGACAATGTATCCCACGAGATCGAAAGGCTTTCCGTAAGTCTCTAGATATGGCTATCATAGTACCGCGATAACAGTGTTGTTTAGGCGTCAGAGCGAAAAACCCACGAGCACTTGCGGACGGCAAAGACATCACATGGTCAACTCCAAGAAGAGGCCAATGAAGAAATGCCAGCCGGGATATCGGGCTTACAGAATGCAAAAGATGTGCGTATCTAGCTCATTCTGCCCGTTGTCCGTGTCAACTTTCCACCTCTCACAGGAAGCTGAGACTGAGAAAGCTTCTATATTGGAACAATATACCGATCTTGCAGCGCGGAAAGCTGTTATTGACGCACAGCAGGCGACGCTTTTGAGGGAAATGAAGGGTATCAAGGAACAAATCCAGAACTTTGAACAGCACCGCAGTGGAATTATGGTTAGTATCCGTCAGTGTTTACCGCATGACGTAGTTATGAATCGTCCGTGCAGGCCAAAATTGAAGTGGCCGTGGTGAATCGACTGGAGGCGCAGACGAATCAACAACACTATCAGACGAAACTTGAAACCGAGAGAAAACAGGTCTCTGACATCGACGCCATTGTGAAAACTCTTCAGGAAGAGTTTACCAGCTGGTCGGAACACGCAGAGAAGTATTGCGAAAAAGTCGAAAATCCCCGCAAAGTGGCCGAGGTACAGCGTCAACTGGATTCAGTCCAAGCAGCCCTGAAGGAGCGGGAGCGCCGGTAGGTTTCATATTTTAGAGTGATGCTATTCCACTGACTCAATTCTTAAGACATGGTGCGACTATTGAGGAGATGACCATCGAAGTAAACAAGGCAAAGGCCGATCTGGATAATGCCGACCGTGATATCCGTAGTCTCTCTGCTCTCAACCACGTAAAAACACTTTCATCTTTGGATTCGGGTGACGCATACTCACAAATCACCCAGGCATTGAGGAACTCTCTTTTAATTCGCCTGGATAGGTGGCATGAATTCCGACGTCATATCGCTCTCCGTTGCAAACTTGTGTTCCAGTATCATCTCTCCGAGCGGGGTTACTATGGCAAAGTCTTATTCGACCACGTTAATCAGACGCTACAACTCAAGGTTCAAACCGATGACCAGACATTGACTCAAGGGAGGGATAAAGATCCTCGGTCTCTTAGTGGTGGCGAGAAGTCATTCTCGACTATCTGTTTGCTCTTGTCGTTGTGGGACTCCATTGGTTGTCCACTACGTTGTCTTGGTAATTGAGCATCCTTGCTTCTCTGTTGCTGCCATCTAATACAACCTCAGATGAATTCGATGTTTTCATGGATGCTGTCAACCGCCGCATCAGTATGCGTATGATAGTATGTTAAATGTCATTCTATCCTTCTCTCGTCTCACTGTAAGGCAGATTGACACTGCGAATGCATCCGACAAGAAACAGTACATCCTGATCACCCCCCAAGATATGGGTAACATCCAAGTTGGGAACACTGTCCGGGTGAACAGGATGAGTGATCCGGAACGCGGTCAAGGTACCTTAGCATTCAACTAAAGAATTGTTCGTTTTCTTGCAACCTATGTTACTGCACGACTGCACATAGTCCACTATTTTCCTGACAATCTGTCAGATTTTTATTCTACTCACTTGCACATCATTCTCTGGTCTTTATGCAACCGAGCGCCATGACATGCAATACATTGGCATTGTATCACATACCCCAAGCCATCCTTAGGGAGCCTCTCGAAATTCTATCTTGCCTGTAACCCAACGTCTCTCGCTGGCCCCATCGACTCTGCGTGCTCCGTCACCTCCGCCACTCTCACCCACCACGCCCTCACCGAATTGTTCTACGCCACCTCCCTGACGCTTGCGCCCAGGTTGACCATCGTGTCTCTGTTCCTTGCTGGACATGCCTTGTGCGGGGACGCCGAGACCATGGTACACATCACAAGACGTCGCTCCGGGAAGGGTCCTCTGCGCTGTCAGATAGTCCGTCTCGTCATCTGCAGAGGCATCTTGGTCGACGACCGTATCGAGCAGGACGGGGCTTCCTTGTGGTTGACGACCTGTGGATGGCGAGCGGTCAGCAGCTGAGGCGACTGCGATTCGGACAAGCTCACCTTCGGGCCTGCCATCGACGATACCCTGGTTGCCAGGTGGAAAATGTTCCATGTAGTCAGTTCCACGAAGAGGGTTGTTTCCTTCAAGGGAGTGGTGGTGTGCGTGTGCGGTAGGCATGACTGACCGAGAAAAAGACTGGTTGCAAGTTTATCTACCCCCTGGAGGACGATGAAGTCATATCATGTAATCCGAAGCACAGCTTATAACCACCAAACAATATTGCACGATAGGGGCAGCACTGGACAAGAACTACATTACAGCTTTAACCCCGCTAGTGATGAAAGATACCTTTGGTGTGTATCCACGGGTATGCGATAGCTTGCGCACTCAGTCGACAAGCTTCTTGCCTTCATCCCTAAATCGTTTCAGCTCCTTCCGCCAGGGCTCCCAGACTTCTCCATACTTCTTGATAAGGCTAGCAAGTTCTTCCCGCTGCTCTCTCTGTAGCGTACACGAATAAGCTGGGTAACGCACGGGAATGGACGTTTGACTCACCAGATTCCACGGCTCCTCACCACCGTAAACATCCGTGAAGAGATCACGAAGGTCGCTCTGCTTGAGTGTTTCCGCCCGCTTGAGTGTGGTGATGACGTCATTCTTGAGCTTCGCTTTGAGCTCCTCTTCTTCATTTTCGTTCCACCAGCCTCTCGACTCCATGAACAGCCGGAAACGTGTGATCGGGTTATCGATTTTCTTCCAATTCTCGACCTCCTGCCGACCACGGTATGCAAATGAGTCATCAGATGTCGAGTGGTCGCCAACACGGTATGTCATGGCTTCGACAAGTACAGCGCGACCGCTTTCGAGACATCGTCTGCGTGCCTCTTTCACAGCGTTGAAGACTGCCAGGATGTCGTTACTATCCACCCTGACGGTGTCAACACCATATCCGGGTCCACGTGCGGCTATTCCATCGCCATAAAACTGTTCA
>JBBPSD010000087.1:0-59896 GCA_038093415.1 Xerocomellus chrysenteron
CTGGGGGGAAATCTGGGCATCCAGGAGAGAGCAGGATCCTTCTGACAACAAATGTGGGGTCTGCTGACCAGTCATCAAGGAGGTCGAGGCATTGCTGGACTTCTGGCTCAAGCTGAGCTCGGAGGACTGAAGCGGTCCTTTCCAAGGGAAGAGCCCCTCATTGACAGAGGGCCTGTGGCGCTTCTTTGACCCCTCTTCTGACTCCTCTTCTTCTGAGTCGACTTGATGCTGTCTCCTCGAGTCTGCTGGGTCGCCTGAGGCAGGAATGAACTTGACATCAGGGTCTGGCTCTGGCTGATTGGAGGAAGAAGTGGGCGATGAAGAAGAGTGTTGGATAGGGGCTTTTGGTTTAGGGGCTCTTGGTACTCGAGTGGAAGATGCTGCTCCCCTGGGCTGATTCTCTCCAGAAGACTGCTGGATGTCGTCCAGGATGCTGATGTAGGATGAGAGCGCGCTGACAAGCTCTTCATTGGAGGGTTCATCCTCTCCAGAAGTGAGGGCTGCCTGGATATCGAGTATGGCCTCTGTTTTTGAGATTTCTCCCTTTCTGAACTGCTTGACAACAGCAATGGTAGCCTGGACTGCTGCTGTGGCAAATCCTGCGGGCATGGTGTAGTCTCTTTCCCCTCTGTCGAGCGACTGAGAAGAGATGGTCTGGCTGGAGGAGGATGCATGTGAGACATGAGGGAAGCGATGGGGAACAAAGTGACTGTATTAACGCAAATTACAGGATCTGGTGGGCCAGGGAGACAACAATATGAGAGAAATATAGACACAGGGAGCTCAAACTGCGCACCTGGTGGGACAGGGAGAGGACTGGCTGGTTGAAGCGCAGCCTCTGTGGCCCACCAGGCGGAGTTTGAAAGAGGTGGCTGGCGAGGCAGCATGCTCCCTGGAGGCTGACTAGACCAATTAGTCTTGTGTAAACAAGCTTTAAACCCAAACAATTCTGACAACATCTTCAACATCTTGATCATCAACGACAACTTCATGAAACACTGTTGCCTTTGAAATAAACTCCAACCTGCAAGCCAAGGCTGCCTGAAGGGTAAGTGTTCCCTTTGGCATTTCCCACTGTCTCTAACGTATTTCCTCCTCTTGCACCTACCCCATCCAATGCTGTGGCCTCACCTCATCATCCCCTCCCTTCCTCCCTGATGTTCTCAGGTCGAGGCTTTCATCGATGCCCAGTCGTTCTCCCCCCCCAGTATTTGACACTCTCAATGCCTGTACAACCAGCACTCTGAACTGCAGAGTGATCATCGAAGGAATTCATGCTCAATCTCCCCCACATGCCATTGTTTTCATCAGTCACCCCCCTCCCAAGCCATGTCCTCACGAACCCCCCCCCAGAGACACCGCAACAAACAGCCATCCAGCGACTCCTCCATCAAATCTGTATGCCCCAAATGTCTCGGACGCCACCTCCATCATGTCCATGACTGCAACAACCCAAAACTTTGGGATGGCTCACCTGCCTTCTGCCAACACAACAGTGAAGGTCACCTTGTTGACAACAATGGAAACGTGCTATGCAGTGATTGGCCAAAACCTAGCAGATGTAACCTCTCCCACAAATCTATTAAACACGACTGCTCTGGATGTCCCATGGTGCTCAGAAATATCATTGAGTGTAGCCTCGTCCGAGCGGTAACTCACTACATATAAACCCGATGCATGGCAGCAGTGGTTGTCCAAAGCACATCTCGAACATAGATACCCCAACATCTACAATGGACTACATTATGGTTTCTTTGCAAACCTTCTCCCTTTATCTCACACATTCTCCCCCCCTAATAACATCCATTTCTGAACATGGTCATATTTTTGAAGAGATTGTTAATAGAGAGTTTGCGAAAGGTAGGTACCACAGGCCCTTCTCCCAAATGGAAATAGAGGCAATGCTGGGCCCTTTCCAAACAGCACCTCTCTCCCTTGTACCTAAATCCGGCAAACCTGGTAAATTCTGCCTCGTTCAAAATCTATCATTCCCTCATTCCAACTCATCCATTCCCTCCATCAATTCCCTTGTCAACCCAGATGATTTCCCCTCCCCTTATAGTACTTTCTCTATAGTAGGACTAGTTATTTCTGCCCTTTCCCCTGGGTCCCAAGGTGCCTTTTGTGATGTCGCCGAGGCCTATAGGACAATTTCCCTTCACCCCTCCCAATGGCATGCCCTGGTGGTTTGTCTTTCTGAGTTACATTTCGCAATTGATACCTTCACTTGCTTTGGTTTTGGCCCATCAGGTGGAATATATGGCAACTTAGGCAGTGCTGGCGCTGATATCATGTGCTTTGCTGGTGTCGGTCCAATCCTGAGATGGGTTGATGATCATCTTTTTCTAAGAATACCTAAGTCTGAGCTAACTGATTACAACCAACACTGGGAAAATGTCGCGAACCATATTACCTCGTTTGGTGGTTTCACAACCAGAGGTGGTCGCTCATGGTTTGCTGGTGCCCCCCTACCATGTGGCTCAATTGAAGAGTTTGATGAGGATCACACATTTTCCCTTCAAGATTTATCCAATCTCTCACCATGACCCGAATCAGAAACAGTTTTCTGCTACAATATAGAGGACATCAACTGAATTTTCCATGCTCTAGGCATTCCCTGGGAATTATCCAAGAACATTCCCTTCTTCAACCACCCCATCTTTATTGGCCTCACATGGGACCTAACCCATCGCACTGTGTGCCTCGCTGAACCCAAGTGTCTCAAATACATAAATGCCATTGCAGAATGGAATCTACGTCACATGCACACCCTGAATGAGGTCCAAAAACTCCATGGCAAGTTAATTCATGCTGCTTTGGTCTTTCTGGATGGACGTCCCTACCTAATTAACATTGAGGCTATGCTCACCATATTTGGTGACAAACTATTCTTGCTGAGAACTCCGCCATGTGGCACTCAAGACGACATCAAATGGTGGCTAGATCATCTCTCTGATCTCTCCCACCCCCTTCCCATTCCTTCTCCTCAACCTGTTGTTGTCCTCAATGCCTTCTCCAATACAAGTTCCTCAACCGGGATTAGCATTTTACTAAATGGCCTCTGGTGTGCCTGGATCCTATGCCCAGGCTGGAAATCAGGTGGCCGTGACATTGGCTGGGCTGAGAGCATCAGTTTCGAGTTGCTCATCCTCACCATCTTGCACTCTGGCACCTCCAACATTCATATCAAGGTTTTCAGAGACAACCAGGGTGTCATCGATGGGTGGGCGAAAGGTAGAGGTTGCAACAGACCCATCAACAATGTCTTCAAGCGCATTCATTCTGTCCTGGCGCCTGCACATTGCACAATCCACACTAGATACATCTGCAGTGAAGACAATCCTGCCGACCCTCTTTCGCGTGGAATACATACAGTGGCTCAAACAACTGTCCCAATGTTTGCATGTTTTTCACTAAAGTCAACAACCCCTAACCACATCTAACCTGCGCCCTAACATATAAGTGTATGAAATGATGGGCCTACTCCTGGCTTTCTATAGGTGCAAGGATCAAGGGATTCGATTAGGATTTGATGAAATGGCAGCCATAGAAAAATGACAACTCATTGGGACAGTTGTTTGACTTTGTACAAGAAAGGATATTTAGTACTTGGTATGACCTCCCTTGGTCTTAATAACTGCTTGAATCTTTCTCGGCATGCTTTCTATCCATTTATATATGACACTTCTCCACAGAAATCTTCCCCCACTCTACCACCACTCTATTCCATAATTGATGAACCCCTGTGGGAGCCTTCTCATATCTTGAAAGACATTTTTTGAGATGACCCCAAGTGTGTTAAATGGAGTTAAGGTCTGGAGATTGAGCAGGCCAATCCAGAAGCTTGATATCCTGCTTCTCAAACCAGATCTTGGCTCTTTTGAAGGTATGCTTGGGATCATTATCCTACTGGAAAATGACATTATCTGCAGCAATTCCAGAATTCTCCATGCTCTGCAACAATCCTACCTCCAAAATGCCCACATACTGTTCAGCATCCATCCTCCCCTCCACCTCACTCAAAACCCCCACACCATTCCACCTATACAGCCCCATACCATGAGTGATTCTCCTCCAAACTTAACTGTACCTTGGACCTCTCTGGAAGTTAGTCCCTCCCCCTTTCTTTTCCACACATCCTTCTGTCCATCTGACCCAATCCTATTGATTTTAGTCTCATCTGACCAAAGAACCCTCTTCCAGCCTCCACAGTCCAATGCTGGTACTTAAGAGCAAAGGCCAACCTCCTCTTTTTATGAGAAACAGAGAGAAGGGGTTTCTTTTTCTTTACCACAGCCTTTAGAGAGGCCTCCTTGAGGGTATTCCTCACTGTCTGTGAAGAGACAGGAGTGCGGATGATGGTATTGATGAAATGGGTGGCATAGACTGCATTGCTGGCCTTTCCAGTAAGGATTCTCTGGACAATAGCATATTTGTTGATAGGAGAGAGCTTGGAGGGATAGCCACCATGGTGATTTTCTTTGTTTGGCTGGACTTACTGAAGGACCCTAGCCACAGTGGACTTTCCTATACCAGTTTGGTATGCAATGTTTTGGCAGGAAAGATCAAGAGAAGCAAAAGAGATGATATTATTCATTTAAGCAGCAGAGAGGTGTTTCATGGTGGAAATAAGGGAATTTATTTGTGATGGCAGGGTTTATATATGCTGTTGATTCATTAATGACATAATGATGACATAATATAGCCTTTACATAAGGTATGTAACCATCTTATGGCATTCCAAGGTCTAATATATGTAATAAGAATACAAAGTCAAACAACTGTCCCAATGAGTTGTCATTTTGCTATGGCTGCCATTTCATCAAATCCTAACTGAAATCCTTGATCCTTGCACCTATAGAAAGCCAGGGGTAAGCATGTCATCTCATACAGTCATATGTTACAGCCCAGATTAGATGCGGTTAGGAGTTATTGACTTTAGTGAAAAACATGCAAATATTGGAACAGTTGTTTGAGCCACTGTATATCCCCCCCTGTATCTTCTCATACCACCTTTCCCCATCCCAGATGCCATCCTCCCCTTCATCACTGATTTCGACAACCCTTCCGCCACCAGCAACCACCTCGCAATGTCATAGTTCAGCACTACCCTACCAACCAGTCATAATTTCAACCATTGTCGCAGGTTTGTCTTTTCTTGACTTATCATTGTCGTTAGCCAACCACCACCCACTCAACCACAGATCCACCACTTGTCCCTCTACTACCCCCCATTCCATCCTCTAGTATGCCCGTTTGCCCCATTTGCCCCCGTTGTCCAGCCAAAGAATGCCTTCTCCAATGGTGTCCCAGTAACATGCATAACTCACCCCACCTAGTAGCCCCATCCGACACTCAACATGTATACAATGTAATCACTCACGCGTGGGCTGAATCCACCAAAGAGACCTATGGGTCGGGCCTTCTTGTATAATACACTTTCTGCGATTGGAAAGAGATTCCTGAAGACCAGCAGACTCCTGCCTCTTCTGCACTCATTTCCGCCTTCATATCAACCCTCGCTGGTTCATATGCAGCAAGTACTGTTACCAACTACGTCAGCGGTGTCCATGCTTGGCACACGATCCATGGTCTCCCCTGGGTTCTCAACTCAGATGAACTGGACGCTCTTTTTCGAGCATCCAAATCACTTGTTCCCACCCCCTCCAAACCTCCCAGAGAACCATATACCATTGAAGCCATTTGCAAGATCCAACAACATCTCACCCTTTTAGAGCCACTTCATGCCGCCGTTTTCGCATGTCTAACCACAATTTTTTTCTCAACCACCCGTACCAGTGAATTCACTGTCAATAACCTCAATTCTTTCAACCCTTCTATTCATGTCACCGGAGGTCACATGTCCATTCAACACGACCGCCAAGGGTTCGAAATCACCAACTTTCACATTCCTCAAACCAAAGCTGCCCCTTTGGGCGAAGATGTGAACTGGGCAAAACAAGACAGTCCAGCTGATCCCCACGAAGCACTGACCAATCATTTCAACATTAACAACCCTCCCTTTGACTCCCACATATTCGTGTACAAAGTAAAGAACAGTTACCATCTTTTGACCTGTTCAAAATTTCTCAAAACCCTTGAAACGGCTGGAAAATCTGCTGGTCTTCCTCCCTTGAAGGGCCACGGCTTATGCATCGGCTCAATCCTTGAATACCTCCTTCACAATGTTCCTTTCAAAGTCATCAAGATTAAGGGTCGCTGGGCCAGCAATGCTTTCCTCATTTATCTTCATAAACACGCTCAAATTCTTGCCCCTTACATGCAAGCTAAATCGGCCTTACACAAGGTGTTTCTGCATCACATCATCCCTCCTGTTCGTAGATAAGGTGATTGGTGAGTCACGTCCACCTCCTATCTGCTGGGCACGTCGCTTCACTTTATGCATTGCCATATGCTCCTACTTGTTGGGGATTGCAGCTCACGCCCCCAGCAGGGACTGGTTTCTGTTCCGGACCAGAAAGTGCTTCGCGCTTCCACCAATCACTCCCTCTTCCCTTCCATCATCGTAGCATCTGTCCATTGCATGTACTCTACTTACATGCAATATATTTGTTTCCCTTCACCCCACTGACACAGCTCTATCCAAAGATGAAGTAAATCTGAAACCATTGGTCAAAGAAAGTGCTGAATTTGGTTAGGGTTTTGTTCCTTGGGACCTGGAAGGATGCTGGTACACATTAAGTTTGATGTACAATATCTGGGAGCAGTTGAGTAATAAAACATGAGGCCAGTTCCCAAATCTTATCTATATTCAGGCAGTAGATTACAAATTGAGAATGAGGTTGGGCAGGATAAGTGGAAGGGAGTAATATTACTCTGAATGTAAGAGAACCTATCAGAAATGGGAGAAAGAAATGTCCAAATGAGATAACATCTCACCAATCAACTCCAAGGTTTGCACCTATGTATTTGTAACTTGCCATGTGGACCATTATGCTTGCTTAGGAGATTGGAAAAAAAGACTTGCCACTAGTGCCTTTGAGGTAAGTATGACAGATGTCATTGTCGAAAATGTCAGTATAGATCCCAGGAGTGCGTGATTTAGTGCTCCAAGCATCTAGCTGGTAGTGCTGCCAGTGAGCAGCCTTCACAGCTGACACCAGTCACGCAGATGACTTCCAGTCCCTCCAATACTTCCAAGCACCAGCATTCTTCGAGTGTCACAAGTGTTTCAACACGCTCTCCACCACCAAAGCAATCAATCACATTACCTCTCCAAATTGAAATGACTTGAAAGAAGCCCTGAAGGCTGGAGGAGCAAAGGAGTTCAATATCAAGCACAGTAAGCCCTATGTGCTTGGGAACATGCATAAATATTGATGTTTCGACTAGTCAAAAAGCAGAGAGTCAAACTGATCAATTTCCATCCAATCCCTACTATTGACTTGGCTCCACTTGTTCACAAGATGACTACTTATGATTGGAAAACATCTAATCCCTGGCTAGAGTGTGTTTGTCTTAATGTATCAGATGAAGGTCTCCATGGAGTGGGGGGCCTTTAAAACTGCACAAAGTGCACATTTGATGCTCTTGCCACTCAGGTCTGCTGGTCTTGGATCCCTGCCTAATCAACCCATCGTCATTAAGCAGTCCTATATAGTTACAGCTTGCACAGCTGAATTGGGCCCACCATTTTTTCCTAATTTTTAGAGCAACTGTTGCATTTAGCCCTTATCTATTAGCCTATATCACTCAAGGCCACCCAAAAGCT
Source organism: Xerocomellus chrysenteron (assembly GCA_038093415.1). Lineage (NCBI taxonomy): Eukaryota > Fungi > Basidiomycota > Agaricomycetes > Boletales > Boletaceae > Xerocomellus > Xerocomellus chrysenteron. The sequence continues at coordinate 7,733 of JBBPSD010000087.1, forward strand.
CAAGTCCCATCACAGTCCAGAACCTTCTACCCTATGACCATCATATATATTGCTATGTATTTTATGCTCACCTCATATTGGCCTCACTGATCACACATGGCATGTAGTCTTGTATATATTCACCTCATGACATATACATGTACACTGCCTACCTCATCTCCTCCTCACAGTTAGCTTCCTTTCCTTTACATGGCTGTACAAATACATCAGTCACTCTCATGTATTACTCATGATCTGGTCATGTAGCATAGGATATTGTACAATCTAGTGTACCATAGCCAAACCCTAGTATAGTATATAAGACTCTACAAGTGTGTTGTCCAGTACTATGAGTATAGCATCAGCAGATATGAAGTGCCTTGCCATTGTAATTGCCACTTGGTGACAGTACTGGCAGCCACAAGGGAAATTGAATAGCCTGCCATTCCTGGCAATAAACTTGGTGTAAAATTGTTTTGATTCCAATCTCTTCCCCTACTGCATGCAAAAGTAGCTGTTCCAATGAATACCCAGATTTGAAAATGAATAAATGCAATTTTAAGTGGAAAGCCTCATGTTTGATGCATCTTCATCACTTCCACACCATATAGAACTCTGACCAGGAATGCTTATGCCTCTCACAGACCACCTCTCCTACTAGGGGTTTCCACTCTTGATGTTTCACAAGAACCTTTGGCAGTGTGAAGCTACCCCATTTACATTCTTCTTGTCTAACTCACTCTGTTGTATTTTGCAACTCAAAACATAGTGGTACATGGCTAAATACCTTGGTCCATCACCTCCACCTGTTCCTTCTCCAAGTTATCTGACAACTCCAACTAGATACTTAGCAGCCATTCAGAGGAATCAATCGGGTAGATATTGATAAGCACTTATTTATGTACCAGGATGTGACACAAATTCAGGATCCCTATTGTTCATCTCATTCCTGGTTTGCATCAAATTCTTTGCCAGAATGGAGATATTGTTGTCAATGGTAGCCAGTTGATTGTCTACAGTGTCCAATTTCCCATTCATTTCACCCAATTGTAACTCCATTCCAACAAATTGTCCATTGATTGAGCTTTATAAAAAGTTGATGCATTCTGGTGAACTCTGCTCTCAAGTCATTTAGGAGCACATCAGACACTTGATGAATGATTTCATCACGAGAGTGGCCTAGGAAAGGGATTAGGAATGGAAACTGAAATAGAATTGTGCTTACTTGGTGGCATTATCTCTGACTCAATTGATGATCTGGTGGTGAATATATGTAGCTGCAATGCCAGAGAAGAAGTCAGTGGACTGGTTGGAAAGAAGGGGTGTTGAAAGCTCACCATCAATATTTCACATCTGGGATTTCCTTGCACCATCAAATGTTGTTATAAAACTTGTGTTGTTAAACTGATGGTGACCTTTGGCCACAATCTATGGGAGCTCAAATCAGTTCCAGACAGATTTGTCATAGATTTCCATACAAATAACAGTTGACCCCCAGACTTGGGAGTGCTGCTTGCAGTTCAGCAGCAACCTTGCTTGGTAGTTGCTATTGTGTTCATATGGATTACATAAGTATGATAGATATTGTGGCATGTGATATTTGAAATAGGAGAGAATTGGGTTATAGTACATACATACCTTCATTTGCTTACATTGTTATAGAGCAGAATACAAGACTGTATGATATCGCATGATAATAGATAAGTGTTTAAAAATCCAATGAAGACCCCTACTTTCAACCATGAGAGTCAATCAAATTTCAACTCCAATGCCACCTTCAATCCAACCCATCCTTCTTCCTTTATCATCAGACTAGATCTTCTTCTCCATTGTCAACTTCCTCCACTCCTTTCTCCCCATCTCCCCATCAATGACCTCATCTTCATCCTTCAAACCCATGCCCCAGATCTCCTTTAACTTCAGCCCCACAAACTGCTCCAGCAGTTTGTTCTGGTGCCCTAGGTGCTTGTTCTATCCATGTTATGGATTTTCTGTTGGAATGTCTACTCCTCCCACCCCCCACCCTGCCTTTTCTTCCTCCTGGCTCTGACCCCATCCCCATTTTTTTTCTGATTGCATTTTGGCATCTCCTTGACTGCTCTTTTTCTCCATCATACCACTTTCTTCTCCATTCTCCTTTCAGGGCTTCTCACACCTTTGCCTTACCTTATCTAGGCACACACTTTGTGCCAGTCCTTGCATATCTCACACACATAACCTCTTTTCCTTTTCTTTTGGACCCCTGCTCCACTTGGACTTGTTCAATCTGTTGTGGTCAGTATATGGTGAGTGCAGTTAAGTCACCACTGACCTTTTTTTTTTGCCAACTCCTCTGCCTCCTTCCATACTTTCCCTGTGTACTTCTCCTCTGCTTTCTGCCTCTTCCTTTTCTTCTCTGTCTTGCATTGTATCTTCATCTCTGCTTTGTGCTTTTCATTCTTCACCCTCTGTTGAGCTTCCTCTATCCTCTGTTGTGCCTCCTCTACCCTCTATTGTATCTGCTGCACTCTTCTCTTCTCCTTTGCTCCTACCTTCTTCTGTGCCTCCTTCTTAGCCTTCTTCCACTCCTCCTCCACCTTCTTCTCCTTGAGACACCTGCAATACACCATAAATTTCACAGCACTGAGATTGCCATTGCCATCTGTAGAAAACAAGACAAATCTGGTGCATATTCAATGCCCTATAATCATGGATTCTTTGCACCCTCTCTCTTTCCCCCATCAGTCTCAACCACCACCATTCACAGCATACCACATGTCTGGCTACCTTGACTGTCTCCTCTTCCTCTTTCAATCCTCTCAATCCATGCTGGATACATGTGGTGAGGTCCAAACTGCCATTAGAAATGGCATGGAGATGCCTCTTTCAAGCATTGATTATGCCCCAGTCAACCAGAAAGGGTTAGAGATTGAGCAAGAACAGTGGTTGGAAAAATGGAGTGGCTAAATGGTGGATATCTGATTAGATCTGGGTTGCCATCTTGCTAGCCATCTGTAGGCTGCTTTGGAATGATCAGTTAATAAGATCATGTGTCTAGATGTTCCCCCTGTCCTGGACAACAACATTAGAGTACTTTCTGAAAGTCAGACAGCTACTTCAATGAGTAGTCAGAGAAGTTGAGATTGACCATAGGGCAAAGTGATATGTTTTATTCACTAGACTTTTGCTAGACTTACTATACTTTGGTACACTATTTTCAGAGACTAAATTCTAATGAATTGCCATTTACATTCTTCTAAATATTCTACTGGCATTTCATATTTTACACAAATTATCAGTCCAATGTATCTATATTCATCATATACCTGACAATATACCAATGAGTAATGCTACAAATAATTATTTTTCAAATTCTTGAATATATATGGTATTTTCATGGATACATTTTCATATATATATGTAAGTATGCTGATAATTTACATATCTAATATGTTAATGAATTGTCCAAGACATTAAAGGTTCTAATATTGAAACACAAGTTTTGTACAATATATATATTATCAATTTGCTAACAGGCTCTAGAGGGCTTGGTGTTAAAGTTATATTGCATAAGGACATTGTCCCACATTGTCCCAAATTCTCTCACATTTTGCAAGCAGCAACTTTACCTGAGAGATATCCCAGCAAAGCTTGACCTTGTAGTCTATATGCACAAGTCAGTAAATGTCCATGAGGTGGTTAAACATGTGCCAATGCTTTTCACAGAATGACCTTTCGTCCAAGAAGCTATAGCCCTGTAGGTCTTTCGAAAGGTTGTCGACCACATGAATCCCTTCTGGCGTGACCTGGTTGTACTGAATAGTGTTCTTGTACATCATCCAAACCTTCTCAATCACCAATCACAGTCCTTCATGCAGCAGGTCAAGTGACATTATTTGAGTCCCAACTGTGAATGCCTGATAGTCATCAGATATTGTGACCTTGGGATCCTTGACTTCTGACATTGCCAGGGATAAGGCATATTCTAACAGCTCCATTACAAAGTTGAATGGTGTCAGCGACCCCAGCTTCAGCACTGACATGTGTGGCTTCCCCACCTGCCTGCAATCCAAGGTTAGCTTTCATAACTGGCTTTGTGAACATTGCTACTCACTCCACCAAATCCTCCTCACTTTCTGGCTGTTTGACGAATGCCTGAAACAGTGTCATCTATTGCATCATGTACTTCAGCATTGCCAAGTCTGACGTGAGCACCCCCACCCTGTAGAAATTGTGGTCTGAACGCAGCACCCTCTTGCCAGGGGTTTCCATCCTTGGCTGATATGTACAATGCTCTATAAGAATTTCTGGCAGCGTGGAGCTGCCCTATCTGCATCCTTCTTTTTCAGGGCATCCTCAAGTTCCTGCAGACTTGGCTGTTGCTCTCCTGACAACACAAATTTGAAGCCGTCACTGGTCAATGGAAGTGAAGAATTGCTGCCAACAGTTCATTGACCATTGCCGAATACTGCTTGTTTGAGGTTGGGACTGGCTTCCAGTGTTATGCTTAACTCGGGTAGAGGTAAGCGTAGACTTGAAACAACGAAAGTCAAGGGTTCTTGAAGGGCTTCTTCAAGAGACAAGGATGCTGGAGGCTTCCACAGCAACTCCTGGCAACAGACAGTTGCTTAGGGAGTTTCAAGGACAAGGGTTTTGTTACGATTGTTCTTTCTTTCTTTCTTTCTTAAGCTGCTCGTCCGCTGACTCGCTTCTACTTATTAACTCCCTTCACACTGTTCTCTCAGAACACCTTACACCTAAACGTAGCTTCCCTTACTACATGCTATGCATGGTTCCATTCTCCTCATTCCTCCTACGGACATCTTTCTTCTTCATGCGTGACTGATTATGCAGCCTTATCTCCTCCATCACACAAACCACCTTCTTCTTATATCCATCCCAACCCTTTTACTGGGAACACTGCTTGGTCCGTGCGCCAGGTCTCCACTTATTTAAATACACAACATCTCCTGTACTTTTCCCTTAGCTTGAATCTACTCAATTATCCCTTGTAACCAGGATCTCTAGAAGTCCTTGCGCTACTTTTGAGTGCGCGCTCTCTTGCAAACCTTCATCCTTGAAGACTCCCTAAGCAACCACTAGTTGCCAGGAGTCGCTGTGGATGTCCCCAGCATCCTTGTCTCTTGAAGAGCCCTTCAAGACCCCTTGACCTTAGTCATTTCGAGTCTATGCTTGATCCTACCTGAGTCAAGCGTAACAGGTTTTACAAGGGAGTGCACACTCAAAAGTAGTGTGAAGACTTAAGAGAGGTCCAGGTTCCAAGGGATAATCAAGTAGATTCAAGTTAGGGGAAAAGTACACGAGATGTCGTCTGTTTAAATAAGTGGAGACCCAGTGCACAGACCATGCAGTGTTCCCAGTAGAAAGACTGAGACAGATATAAAAGGAAGGGGATCCATGCGATAGCGAAGATAAGGATGCGTAATCAGTCATGCATGAAGAAGAGAGACGTCCATAGAAGGAAAGAAGAGAATAGGACCATGCATAGCATGCAGTAAAGGAAGCTACATTTAGGTGTAGGGTGTTCTGAAGGAACGGTGTGAAGAAAGTCTGAAAGTAGAGGTGAGACAGTGGTCAAGTGGTTAAGAAAAGAAAAGAGAAATTGTAACATTACCCCCACGCTAACCCTGAGACGACGATGAAGGATTTAAAAATACCCAGAGTCCAACCCACAAGGGAATCCTGTAATGTTGCTCCATCCAATGCTATCGATGACACCGTCGCCACTAATGTCTTCGTAGATGTCCATGTCGTCTTGATCGGAGATGGGGGAGCGGTTCCGGTTTCGAGGGTGGTAAGGCCTGGGGTAGGGTGAATGAGAACGATGAGGCGGAGGAGCGGGTAGAGGGGAGCGGCGTGAGGACCCAGAAGATCGACGGGATGTTGTTGGGGAGGAGTCGGATGGAGATGGGGGGACAGGGCGACGACGGAGAGGGCAGCGATTCAGATTATGACCAGGCTCCCAGCGAAGACAGGAGGGGCATTGGTAAACAGGACATTGGTTATGGTAGTGGCTGAGGTGGTGACAGGAATGACAGGCTTGGTGGTAGTGAGGATGGGTGGAGGGAAGGGGAACTTGTGCATTTCCTCCTGTCCACCAGGACTCAAGTCGCTGAAGGACTTGTTCTTCTTCAGATGCAATAGAGGAGGAAGAGGCCAAGATGTTTGAGGAGGTGGTGGTTTGAGTGGACACAGCAGTGACAAAAGAAGAAGATATGTTGGGGGAGTTTCGGCGCGAGAGTTCCAACATATATCTGTCAATGTCTTCTAAAAACTCCAACATACCAAGTTGGTACATTGCCATGACTAATGAGCCCTCGACTTCTAAGTATACCTCTCGAACGAGGCAGGATAGAAGGGTTTGTTGAGGAGAGGGGGAAAGGTTGGTGGACATAAGGTGGAGGTGGGAGTTTTTGAGGTAGGCACGTCAGAGAGCATAGAGGGGTGAACCAATGTTGAGGAAGAAGTCGATATTCATATCGTGGGCGTCGGGAAGTCATCTTTGAGGGTATGGGCATAGAGAGGAATGGTTATGGAGTGAATAGAAGTAGGTACTGTAGCCAGAGAGATAGGAGGGAAAGTATCAGGTGTGGGGGAGGGAGATCCCCAGCCCGCTTCGGGTCGAGTAGACGAAGGGCGAGAAGTATCGTCGACAATAGAAGCAGGGATGGATGAAGCGGTGGAAAGGGAGGAGGCATTGTAGGACATGGTGATGGTTGTTTCAGCAAGAGGAAGGTTGGGAGGAGAACGCGGAGGGATGTAGGTTCTTATAGGCAGTCAGGGTGGACTTGGCATGTTTCAAGTTCCGTTCTGGGACCCAAGAGTCTTCTTTGGCTGAGTACCCTTTCCATTGGATCAAGAAGGAATGGGAAGACGGAGGTCCATGATGGCGAATGATCTTCTCAATTTTGTATTCTTCTTCGCCGATAAGGTCAGGAGGTGGCACAGGAAGTTCTGGCTGTGGACTTTGTTTTCGCGATAGGGCGATAAGAGAGAAGCATGGAAGACTGGGTGGATCTTCCAGGTCTTTGGTAAGTGGAGTTGGTAAACGGTCCTTCTCGTTTAGGGGCGAATTTCGGGTTGATGATGAGGTGTTTCAGGTTTCAGGCTTCCAGCCAGACGTTATCTCCTTTGACAAAAGGTTTGAAACCTCTTCAGGAATGGGCAGCCATGACTTGTCGGGCTAACTTGTGAGCGGCGAGGGCTTCGTTGCAGGTGGCAGAGAGAGTCTTTAGGTGGGATTCTACTGCGGGAATGGAAGTGTTGGAGATGACCGAAGGAAGGGCTCGGGGTTTGTATCCCATCATGAGATAGAACGGAGATTGATTGGTGACAGAGTGAGGTTGGTGATTGTGCGCGAATTCGGCATGGGAGATAGATTCGGACCAAGATGTGGGATTATTGCCGCAGAAGATGCGGAGGTAAGTTTCAACTTCTTGGTTAACTCATTCAGTTTTGCCGTCAGATTGTGGGTGATAAGTGGTGGAGAGGGACAAGTCATAGCGTAAGAGTTTTCAAAGTTCTCGAGCGAAGGAGGAGGCGAATTGGGGTCCATGGTCTGAGATGACTTTGTCAAAAAGTCCAAAGCGGAGGAAAACTTTGTGGAAGAAAAGGGAAGGTGGGAGGAGGGTAACATTATCATTGTCGGTGTCCTCCGAGGGGAGAAGGTCGGGGCGGCAGGAGAGAGCGTCAGGTCTGGCAAGCAATTTCCTGGGGATGTGGACCATCTTAAGGTCAAAGTCAGAGAGGTCAACAAGCCAGTGTGCCTGTCGGCGGTTAAGTGCTTGGGGTTGGCGGAAATAGGTGAGGTTTTTGTGATCAGTGAAGACTTGCACTGGGAAGGGAGAGCCATGGAGGTAGTGGTGCCAGGATTTCAGGGCGCGGATGACCATGAGGAGTTCCTGGTCATAGATGTCATAATTTCGCTCGGCAGGGGAAAACAACTGCAAAAGGTAGAAACAGGGGTGCCAGTCACCATTGGAGTCGGTCTGGAGGAGGATAGCTCCAGACGCATGTTTGGAAGCATCGGTAGCAACAGCAAAGGGGGCAGATAAGTTGGGAAGGTGGAGGACGGGTTTCGAGAGGAACAGACATTTGAGGGAATCGAAAGAGGATTGACACGTGGGGGACCAATTCCAAGTGAGGTTCTTCTTGGTGAGGTCAATGAGGGGACAGGCGACGTTGGAGTAGTCAGGGATAAAGCACCGATAGAAGTTGGTGAAACCAAGGAAGGAGTGAACATCCTTTACTTTGGCAGGGGTAGGGCTGCAATACCATCGAGTTTAACGGGGTCCATAGCTAGCTGACCAGGTTTAACGATCATGCCGAGGTATTTGACTTCATCAGTGGCGAACTTGCACTTTTCGAGCTTCAAATGGAGGTCAAGTTCGGTCATGCGTTGTAAGACGCGTTTGGTGTGCTCTTCGTGGAGGGTGGTGTTGGGGGAGTAAATAAGGAGGTCGTCCATATAGATGACAAGCCATCCTTCAGCAACCATGTCACGGAAGGAGTCGTTCATGAACCGTTGGAAGGTGGCAGGAGAGTTAGTGAGTCCGAAGAACATGACCATCGGTTCAAACAACCCTTTATGGGTGATGAAGGCCACCTTCCATTGGTGACCATCTTTGATTCGCACGTTGTTGTATCCCCAACGAACGTCAAACTTGGTGAAGACCTTGGCATCTCATAGCTTATCAATGAGGTTGGAGATGAGGGGAAGGGGATAGGCATCGCGGACAGTGTGTTCGTTGACATAGCAATAGTTCTGGCAAGGGCGAAGTCCTTCGTCTTTCTTTTTGACGAAGAAGAAGGGGGAGGCTTGGGGTGAGTTGGATGGATGGATCTTCCCAGAGGCAAGGTTCTCATCAAGGAAGTTCTCGGTGGCTTTCGTTCTTCGGGGGAAAGGGGGTACACTTTCCCAATTTTCGGGGTAAAGGTGTCATCAAGGTTGATCTTGTGATCATAGGGTCGAGAGGGAGGGACATGGTCAGTGGCCTCCTTGGAAAACACGGAGGTGAACAAAGAATATTCTGGGGGGAGTGTAGGTTTGGGTTTGGACTTTTCAGCTGTTGCGGCCAATTCCATAGTGGTGGTTAGCTTGGCGATGATTGGTGACCCTGCTGGAATGAAGCAAGATCCACATTGGATGATCTGATAGATGGTGCGGTTTTGCTGTGCGTGGGAGATGTATCCATTCTCAGTCTCCCAGTTATTATACGCAAAGAGGTGCTGGTCAACAATGGTGTTTACGTTGGTTTGCCGTGGGGGTGTAACAGATGGTCGAGTGAAGTGAGATTCATGTCGTTTAGTATCAACAGAGAAAGAGCAAAACAGCTCGATTCCTTGATGGAGAGGGTTCTTTCGACCCAATTGATCGAGGGATTGACATCTTTCAACCAAGGGAGTCCTGGGATTACGTTTTCGTTTCCCAAGCTTAGAACATAGAAGGTGATTTGGCGGGCTATTCCCCCGACATGGAGGAATAAGGTGGTAGAGAATTGGATTACTCCTTTTGAGTTGATTGAGTTATCCGTGTTCCATGCTTGAATTGGGGTTTTTAGGCGTTGAGTGGAGAGTCTATGTTTCCTGACAAACCCCCAGTCAATGCAGGAGATGCTTGCCCTGCTATCTATGAGGGCATGGGTGTCAACGGCTTTCTTTGTGTGCAAGGGGACTATGGGTTGAACGGGGATTCACATAGTAGGTGAAGACTTTACAAATACATTCGCACACAATATGGAAGGAAGGGTTTGTGTTGAGGAACACTTCCTGTCTAAAAATCCAAAGGTTTGAAATAAATCTTTCGCACCGCCTCCTCCTCTTCGTCGTCATCGATCTCCTTGAGTTTGGGTAACTCCTCGCTGCTGACTTTCTGCACCTTTTGTTTGGCATTTTGATTAAAGGTCATGCAGGCAGTGTTGAGATGGCCTGGGTTTCGACAGCGGAAGCAAAGCTTCTTTTCAATGCAACGTTTGCATTTGTCTGGGGTAAGCTTAGAGACTTTGATGGTGTCTACAACCATGGCATCAGGGTCATGGACTTTAGTGCCTGAGGAGTTCGAAAAGGAGTGGTAGGTTTGGTGGAAAGACTTTGAGTTTCTTCTGGTGATGTCGTTGGCTCGTTCCCACTGGGTCTGGAAGGCGATGGCTTTCTTGTACCACTCATCGATGGTGGAGGGAACGGTGTCCATAGACATGATGCGGCGCATCAGAGGGGGTGGGATTCCTACAGAGAAGTATCCAATCAGGATGTTGGCATGGGAGATACATATTGGCAAGGGCTACGTGGTTCTTGAAGGTAGAGATATACTCTGTTAGAGAGGAGGAATACAAGTTGTTCTTCACATTCTTTGTCATTTGTTTTGTGGATAACCAGGAAATGGCATTTCCAGTGACGTCGTGGTGCTTAAATGTAGTGTTGAACTTAGTGACAAAGTCGGTGAAAGTTCCAAGAGTAAATGAGGTTCCAGAGATGGTGTTCTGGTGAAAGGTCGCAGCCCAGGTAAGGGCAGACCCTTTGGTCATGTAGGAGAGAGCAAAGGCAATTTGCTTCTCATCAGTGTCGTAGACTGCCTTGTTGATGAGGAGGTAGAATTGCATGGCATGGAGCCAATGCATGGACTTATTGTAGGATCCATCAGACACCTCAGGGACACTTATGTGTAACTTGGTGGTTTGGAAGACATAGGTGGTGGAGGGGGAAAACGGGAGAGGAGTCATGGCATTGGAGGTGGTGGTGGAAGAGGGAAGAGGGGGGCGGTGTTGACTGGAGTGGGGAAAGGCAGGGTAGGGATCCTGGAGATAGAGAGGGTAGCGGAGAAGTGGTGGGATAACGTACAGGCTTCGTCCTCTTCTTGAGAGGTCAGAAGGGTAGAGTCAGGATCGAGGGGTTCTTCTTCCTCGGTGTCCGAGTAAGAAGGTTCCGATGGTGAGTCAGTGGGCGAGGGTTCTCATGGCCTTGGTAGGAACCAACGAGGGTTGCAAGTGGGTTGTTGGGCAATGATGGGAGACTATAGCGATGATAGCTCCAACAAGGAGAACTTGAATCTTTTGTTACACTTAACTCGGGTAGAGGTAAGGGTAGACATGAAACAACGAAGGTCAAGGGTTCTTGAAGGGCTTCTTCAAGAGACAAGGATGCTGGGGGCTTCCACAGCGACTCCTGGCAACAGACGGTTGCTTAGGGAGTTTCAAGGACAAGGGTTTTACAAGGGAGCGCACACTCAAAAGTAGTGCGAAGACTTAAGAGAGGTCCAGGTTCCGAGGGATAATCAAGTAGATTCAAGTTAGGGGAAAAGTACACAAGATGTCATCTGTTTAAATAAGTGGAGACCCGGCACATGGACCATGCAGTGTTCCCAATAGAAAGACTGAGACAGATATAAAAGAAAGGGGATTCATGTGATAGTGAAGATAAGGCTGTGTAATCAGGCATGCATGAAGAAGAGAGATGTCCATAGAAGGAAAGAAGAGAATAGGACCATGCATAGCATGCAGTAAAGGAAGCTATGTTTAGGTGTAGGGCGTTCTGAAGGAACGGTGTGAAGGAAGTCTGAAAGTAGAGGCGAGACAGTGGTCGAGCGGTTAAGAAAAGAAAAGAGCAATTGTAACTTCCAGTGCTTTGCTCTATGGATGGAATTCATGGTCAGTGGATGCCTTTACTAGAATTCATCACATTGCTCACCCTTTGCTGGATATGTTTTTGTCATGCATCAGCAGTTTTAGCACTGTAAGCTTGCTGGAATGCCCGTTCAACACTGTATGTCCCCATTTGAAGACCTTGTTCACCATGGTGTTGAGCCCTGGTAGAATGCTGCTGAGCTCGTCCACCTTGTGCTTTGCCTTTGGGGCTAAGGCATTCACACATAGCATTCTTTTGGTGCAAACATCAGGCAAGTGGTTATTCCAACCAGTCACCCTCAATAGCACTGGAGGTGTTCTGTCTTGGTTAGTGGCAATTGCCGCCTCCCTATTCCTGTCTAATGAAGCTCCCACCTTGCTAAGGGCATCTCATAAATGTAAACCCTCTGGTTCCTTCACTTCTGCCTGTACCTTAAAAGTAGGCCTTGCCAAGGCCTTGGAACAGTGTTTGCAACTTGCAAACCCTGTGCATGTGCTCGTGCAGCAGCACATGCCTGTGCTGGTTCCACTTGTGTTTGGCCATGGTCCCTAGGTCCTTGACACCCAGTGAAAACTGGGTGTGAACCTGGTAGGGCCACAAATGACCACATGTGGCTGGTGGTACATAATTCCATATCAGCAGATCTCACTTTTCTTTACATTTCATGTAGTTGTTGTACTCTTTATTGCAATGCTAGTTGTTATCAATGTCAACATCACTATTGGATGGTCTCAATCTTGCTGACTATTGCAATTAACATCAGCTCATTGTACTCATGTAAGACTTACATGGATCAACAACACAACCGGCCCATCTGCCACAACCCCAGCCAATTAGTTCTAAGTCGCCAACCTCAATGTCAGAGTTCTTTGCCCATGCACAACCATTGAACACCACCAATTTCCATCTTCTCCTTGTTACCACTTTGTCTCATATCAATTGCTCTCACCATGCCCATAATTATCTCAATCAGCCTGCTGGCTTCAAGTCAAGTATACCCGAATACACCATAGTTGCCCGCCAGGAAGCATATGCTCTACTAGTCTGCTGTTGATCAAGCCATTGCCGCAGGAAAATCCCCCCTCTGGACTCCCACCTCCATCACCACAATGATTAGCTTTTCAGTTGCTCAATACTGTGGTACCTCACTGTCTTATCCTTATTCTCACACTCACCCTTACCCCAGACTGTTAATTCGAAGGTGCTTACCCTGCTTTCTGCTGCTGACATGTCACCCAGCAAATTAAGCACTGAAACTCTCAATGTCTTTGATTCCAACCTGTCCCCCAGTGCACAGCCTGCCTTAGAGGACATTTCTTGAATCATACATAACTCAAGAACTTCTGGTCAACTTAAAAGCTGAGCCAGTACCTTCGACACCAGGCCTTTATATGGTGATGACTACATATGTTCCCCTTCACACTATTTAATCCTAATGACAGGTGTGTGCTCTCCATAATGATTGCTCCAAACCATCTCCATTTTGACCACAAAAGGCCTTCATTCAATGACTGGCATCCACCCAAACCACTCAGCACTACTACTGACAACCATCGTCTCACTCTGGATGATCACTGCTGCCACTGCCTAGAAGGCCTTCAGACCACTGTGACCAACTCGGAAGGGTATCCACTCTCATTACTGGATACAAACTGGTTTTCATTGGGGATCCAATTCCACTACCACCTGTATTCTAATGTGCTGCTTTTGTAGCCAATATTCCTAATCCGGTTGTAGCTAGCAATTGACGAAAATAATGATTTGACTTGTGTTTATATAGGCTCAGATGGAGAAAAGGTCAAATGTGTGTCAGTATGACAAGATATCAGATGGTGTAGTAGATTCATACATCATCATGTGTGGTCCAATTGGATTCTATAAAGCAGCTAGAGAGCCAAGGGCTGGTAAATGTAAGTAGATATTATGATATATGAGATAAACAATGTCTGTCATCTAGGGTGATATGTCATGCTGCCCCACCATATCAAAATATCATATAATTCCCACTTTCTGTGGGACATATGGTCTAGTATTAAATCAATATTAGCGTAACATTTGGTGACATGTGGCCCTTCTGGGCCATACCCAGTTTTCACTGGGCTTGATATAGTAATGACAGCTGGCAATGCCACATGCCAGGCCAGCCTCCAAGGGGGGCAGTCTCTGCACTGCAGGCCTACTTTGGCAAGAAAGCACTGCATCCTCAGGCTGCTTGTGAACTTGATACTGCTCACTGAACACCAAAAATGCTTCCATGGCCACATCTCCAATTACTACATGGTGCTGGGCTTTGCAGTGGCCCTTCACCAACTCCGAAGTGAGGCAGACCTGGCAAGCTCGGAATATGAACAGCTTCAGGCCATGATGAAATCAATACCAAGGGTGTCCAGCAACCTGCCTCCCTGCAGATAGTCTACCCCAGGTTGAAGCACTGGCTGACCAGGGCTACTTGCTTGCTTGCTAAGTTACGTTGCACAACATTGTTAGCATGGAGTTGACCTTCCTTTCAGCCCAAACCCACTCACCATCACATCATCACAACCTCCTCCCTGCATCTGATCAGCTGCATTGCACCGCAGGTCAGCATTGAAACCAAACCCTCCATCACAAAGTCACTCACTTGGTTCGTTTTGCTGATCTAATATTCCAGTGATGTTTGACCCAGAGATGGGTCCCTTGTTGTCTCCTAGTGATGCAATATTAGGCAGCCATCCAGTGAAGCACGGGGTCTCACTGAATGCTTACCAACCAGGCCCTCAAAAATCTTCATGCACTTGTTGAGGCTATGAGTCCTCGCATGCTTAGTTGCATGGTCCCTCCTATTCAAGAAGGTGTTACATCCTTGGAAAGGACAGACAAGCTTAACCCCCTCCAGAAGCAAAGGATCAAGCATCCGAGTTTGAAAGAAATCAGGACAAGGTGATAGTTTCAATTGTGTTGCCTTCCAGGGAAACTCTTTAGGGCCAAGCAGTTGGCTGTGTTGCAAGTAATGTTGTGCATTCTGCTAGCAGACATTGATAGGTTGGTTGTAGATAATGAGGATGGTTTGTAACTGCAAGGAAGTTGTGGAGAAAGATCTTCCCAGCCTAATGCTCTATGCCTTTTTATTGCTGCTGCTAATCACACCCCTTTATTCGACCATAACCATAGCATAGCACGTTTCCATGTCTACATTGCTTGGGCCTGTCAACTACATAACTGTGTCCCCTTTGCTCACCCTGTTATCTCAGGTCTGGCTTATTAGCAGGTCTGAATACTTCAATTCACTGGATTGCACTGGTAGTTTCACCCCTGACTGCTTACAGTGCCTGAGATGCTTGTCTTGTATGTGTTTTCCACTCACCCTGTTCCAGGCACCAGGACATTCATTACACAGTGCTAGCATGTAGTTAGTTCCCTCTCACAACCCTGACCTGGCCCTGGATTGACAATGCTATCACACTGGGCAAAGGATAGCATTGCCACAAAATAACTTCAATCAAAGTCTTGAAATGATGATCTGAGTACATATTATAGGCCATGCCAGAAGATATAGGCCATATCCCCATTCAGTCAGACATGAAAGGTTCTAATTTACTTGCACCAACCTCCTCACCTTTGGTGTTATTGGAAAGTCACCACCCAAGTCAGTGTAAAACACTCTGATCAGCCATAAGATATCTGGAGTGAAATGGTGGAAAGGCGTCACCAGCTCCCGTGATATTTAGCTTCCATTGCATCAGTCAGTTTTATAGTAGATTAGGCTAGTATATCTGCTCAGATATATGTAAGAGATATTTCTAGCATATGATTTTTGTACATCAACTGGGGTGGATTCTTGGGCACTTTCTCCAGTCTCTGAGACACTGATCACAGCTACTAAAACAACAAAATAAAACCAAAAAACCAAAAACTGACCTCAAGCTAGACAAAGCTTACAAGCAAACCTATGCAGTTCCAAATGGTGGATTAGGAGATGTGATTCCTCAACAAGGGAGTATTGTCATGGTCTTGAGATGTATGGTTGTCACATCTACACACTTGGGGTGTTACAGTCCATATTAATTTTCCCAGATTTCTCTCTATTTTTCCTGATTTTCTAGAACAACTTTCGCATTTAGCCCCTATCTATTAGCCCCTATCACCCGAAACCACCAAATGCTCAAGTCCCCTCACAGTCCAGACCTTCTCGCCTTATGGGTACCATGTGTATTGCAGTGCGCCTCATGACTCACACATGGCATGCAGCCTACCTCACCCTATCCTCATGGTTAGCTTCTCTTCCATTACACGGCTGTACTGATACACCTGTTATCCTCATGTACGACTCATGGATGAGTCATGTAGCATAGCATATTGTACGATCTAGTGTACACATTGCCAAACCTTTGTGTAGTATATAAACCCTCAATAGAGTGCCAGGAGGACCTCAGTCTTGTTCTCTTGGAGATTTCCCATTGTCTCTAGGAGCTACCAGATCACCTCTATTGTCTCTACTTGAACAGCTAGTGCTCTTAGTGAGTGTTGGTTGTTTCATGAGGGGCCAGGATGGGAATGCCAAAATCTGGGCAATGGCAGCAACAGGCCATTGATGAGCAAACAGAAATGGCAAGCAAGAAGCCAGGTTAGGTGATGGTAATGCCAAGGGGGGGATAGAAGCGAACAGGAATGCCAAAGAGGGATACAAGCAAGGGGACAGGGATGGACACAGGAACGGGAACAAGAACAGGAATGGGGACAACAACATCAAGGGAAGGAATATGAATGCCAAGGAAGGGAACAGGGATGCTAAGTGAGTTCAAGTGAGGGGGACAGAGACAGAGACAGGAATGGTGACATTGAAGAAAAGGGTCCACAAGCCTAAAAAGGCAAAAGAGATGGGGATGGTGTTCAGTACCAGAGACATCGAGACATATGGATAGGGTGGACGCATGTGTGATGTAACCAGGATATCTTCATGGGACTATCTCAGCACTCTAATAGTATGTTGTAAAGTTGGCGTTTAGTGGCCCGAGCTAGGGGGTCTAGACTTGGGTTCTACCGGAAGACCACATGAATGTAGACCTACCTGATTGGATTCACCTGATCAGGACCAGTGCCTAAGTGCCCTAGGAATAATGCAAAAATGTGGTCGTGAATACCAGATTTGAACATACTGGAGATAAGGACAGGCTGGTTGTGGGGTGTGTGCTCTACCTGATGAGCTGAAAACAGTGAAACCCCTGTTCAGGCTGGCGAGGCCAAGTAGGCCCAAAGAGTTGCCCTTGGCATCATCCTTATTCATGCTGCTGAAAGGCGGTTATGTCTAGTGGAAGTGGTCTAGTTTGACCACCCATGGTGGCTTTGCAGCAGGTCCTAATTAGGATAGATGGGTCACCCATATGGTGCCATAGCTTCCAAATGGAGAGAGTGGCAGCATGGACCCACACTTAGAACATGGCCCTAATAGTGATGGCTTCCTAACCTAACTTGCATATTAATTGTTGAACACTAATAGGCCAGGCTGAGATGGCCCAACTTGAAGGCTAATCAAAGTGGAGGTAAATTGCAAGTTGGTGACTGAGGTGGTGGACATAGTGGGTGAAAACCAAGTAGTAGTGCACTAGCCACACATTCAAACTGGCTGAGGTATGTACTGTGTACATGAAGGCTTCCCACTGTGTACCCTTGTACAGTACTATGACAATACCAAACACATGTACAGGCAGGCATATAGAACAATACAAGTTTACAAATCTTTATTATACAAAATAATAAGTGCCTTTCATTTGTTGACATTCAGGTGGTGAGCACATCATCTCTATAAAGGCTATCAAGATCAAACTTACCTTTGTTAAAACATTTGCTCTCTCTCTGTTCCTAAGTGCACCATAGTCATCTGATGGTTCATGTGCTGGAAGTGAGTTTACATTCTCATCAGTACAAAAATGGCAAGTGTCAAGGTGAGCAACACTCACCTTTGCACAGTTATTCTAGTAGGTCCACGAGCAGTGAGGTGATGATGGAGTACAAGAAGCCATAGATTCCCTTAATGGGTTGGTCTGTGCCATTCATCAGCAAATCTACACATTACTGAACTAAACTTGTAAGCTAGGTCCATCACTGGAATGTACAGTACTTGCCCAAGTGAGATAACAAGTGGATTGTGATCAATAATGTTATACAAATAAGCTGTAGATTAAGTATGGGCACCTCAATACACCAGCTCTCATACAGTAAATAAAGAAAAAAAGAAGTAGAATTGTGCATTTCAGGAAACACAATTTTAATTTTGGGCCCCCTGATTCCATGGTGTCAGATTTTGAAGTACTGTAGACAGAACACATGTGACAGACAGGACTGTGATAAGCACGCCAGGGTGGCAAAAAAATAATGGGAATGTGACATGCATAGTGTTGGAATGGTCTTGAAGGGGTGTACAGATGGGAAGGTCACCAGGCACAAATGCTATCGCAGTGTCATGGTGGAATTATTATTGTCATGATGGTGGTGGCAGTGTCATCATGCCAAGGTGCCTGTCATGGCAGAGGTGCCACTGATGCCATCACAGTGAGAGCTATGGAAACATGATGAAGAGGGCAATGGCAGCGTGAGAATGAGTGACAGGGACATGGTGGGGACAGTATTAGGGTGGCAACAACATGACTGATGCAAATTGGATTGCCCTGGGAGCTGGGAATCATCTTCCATGTGGGGGTCAGCCTTGATATTGAGGTGAGATTTGGTCCACCACTTTGAGAGCTTACTGTTGAACCACAACGGCACAGCATATCACATCCTGCAGTTGTGATGGTGGTGGTGCATAAGTGCAAGCAGAAAAACCCAACATCACATAGGAACATGTGATGACTGACCTGCAAAATTTCTCTAAGTTACTAGCCACCTTGCTGCCATCCAGACACACAGGTATGCCTGCTCTTATTCTCCCTATCTTGCTGCACACACACGTATGCACACCCTTGCTCCTCCACTTGCCCATTCTGTGCATGCACACACACGTGCTTGCCCTTGCCACTCTGCCATGTACACACACATGTGCACTCATTTGCCCATCTCATGTGTGTGCACACCCGTCTGCCCTCACTTTCCCCCAGCCCAGGCCTGTCCTGTGCCAGTGGATGCATGCATGCCCGATGCTCTCACCTTCCTCATCCTACTTGCCCAACCTTACCCCATCTTGTCATCCTCACTCACTTGCTTTCCCTCTTCCCTGCCCTATCCCTTATACTCACCCACCCTGTGATGACGTGACAACAACAATGCAATGTCAAGGACAGGCTCTCTCCCTCTCCCTCATTCTCACCCACCTCATGAGGATGTGGTCACCCCCAAACCCACCTTTTTATCATAACAACAACAACAATGTGCCCATGCCCACTCCCTTCCCCTTGTCCTCATCCATTTTGTGAGGATAAGGTCACATCCTCTCCCACCCTTCCACCATGATGACAAAGACAATGGTGATGTGCCCTCTCCCTTGTCCTCACCCACCTCATGAGGATGAGTCATGCCCTCATTCACCCTTTCACCATGACAATGACATGCCCTTTTCCTTTTCCTTTCATTTCATCATCACTGTCTTCACCTCATATTTAGTACATGTTATCTACTTGTTAACCACTTGATAGTTACTTGTCAGTCGAGGCTTGAGCACTTGAGCATGAGTGTCAACTTGTGGTTCCTTGGATGTAAACTTGTAAGCATCATATGTAAGTAGCCACCAGTAACAAAAAAATGTGTAAGTAGCAATAAGTGATGTGTAGAGTTGCTGATGTTCTTGGGTTATTGATGAGTTGGTTGTTGAGTGACATGGTTGGCAGGAAGGTCTGTGGCAACAGATGGAATAAAAAAGCAAAACAGACATAGCTGGACTGGGGTTGAGTATTAGCAATAGTACTTACTGGGGGGTGGCAACAATGGTATATGGGGTGAGTGCAGGAGCAGACAAGAATTTCTATATGACATAGGGTACATGAAAGTGCATAATAACACGACATCAATGCATCATGAGGATATCTTTGATCTTTGCCAAGGTTGGACTGAGCATCAATGACCACCACCATCCCCAATGTTTTTAATTCCAACTCTTTGAAAAAACTACGACTGGTGAATATCTTGGCTTCAATCTCATGCATGACGCTATGAGCCTTGGCAACCATCTGGCCTGAGGACAGGTGGTCAGTCTTGGCTTTCTTCCATGGTGGCTCGTCTAAAAGGGAGGGGGTGGTGATGTCCAGAACAGGTGCTGGATGTAGAATGGGCACTGGGGTGTTGCTGTCAAATTTGACAAAGAGACTCTGTTTGGTTGAGGGTGGCGCAGGTGAAGGGGTGATGGATGGCCCTGGGATGGGCAATGGGGAGCGATTCGTCCAAGGGAGCAGCATCAGGAAAGCTTTAAAGTGTTAATTATACTTTAAAATCATTTATAAGGGACAAACAGAGGATTATAGACTATTGTTTATTGTGATCCTGTATTGTTTATGATCAATGATGGTTGAAAATATCAAATAGAGGTAAATAATGGATATTTACTGGGAATATAATGTCTGCCAAGGATTATATATGTACCATCATCTTGGATTATAATCTCTTCAAAAATTTCCTGATGATAATTCAAATGGAGGGAAGGACTGGACAGAAGTTAGTTGCCGAATAGTATATAAATCAAATTGACTCACCTTGAGCCTGGGGCTCTGCATTCACCACTTTGACAATGGACTTGTTTCCCATGCCTCTTTGACCCAACAACTCAGAGCAAAGCTTTTTTGACTTGGAGCACAGATCACACATGCAATTCAGCAGACTGCTGTAGGACCTGCCATGCAGCTCACAACTGCTGCATGGCGTGATGTGGATGGGACTGGAGACAAATGTTGAGGACTGTTTTGTGACTGGCTTGGATACAGTCTTGTGTGAAGTCTGAAACTAACATTGACTACAAGTCAATAAAGGAGATCAAACAACTCACCTTTCTTTTTATTGTCATTGAAGTGGGGGATTCCACAGGCAGATCCAAGAGCACTATTGGTGTGAAAAGAGGAGGGGTGGCGGGCTTCTCGCCAACAATGACACTGGCAGCTGCCCTGTCCTTCCACAGCGCTGTGAATGGTTTCGCATCATGTATTGCACTGGTGATGTGAAGCTCTATGAAGGGCTTGATGCCATTGTCACAAGCTCTCTCGATCGTGACACGCAAGGACTCATGCACTGATCATTAGCGGAACAGAACAGAAAAGATCAATGCAATACTTACTAACACTACATCCCACAGATGCACCCATGAGTCATGATCTTCGACGAGCAACTTGTCATTGGCTGGAAGGACAGTGACTTTGTTGACAACTATGTCTTGAACAGACTTCAAGTCATGCCTGATGGTTGAGATTGGGGCTTTTGTAGCAATTGTTGGATGGGCAAACACAAGGACTTTTGAGGTGATGGACATATGAGATGCGATGGGGCATTGAAGAAATCACTGGAAGGATAGAGCAATGATGGAATGAGAGAGAATTTGAATGAATGAAGATTTTATCCTTTGTGTTTTGGAAGTCAGCAGTACCTGCGTGTTGTGTACACATCAGTGACACATGAATGTAGATAATTAGACTATGGGTCATATTGAGTACATCAGATTTAATTGCATTTTACCTGCATATGACAAAGCTTGAATGCCATGGATGTAGTAATACCTCAATGGAGTGCCAGGAAGAGCTCAGTTTTGTCCTCTTGGAGAATTCCCATGTCTTTAGGAGCTACCAGATTACCCTTATTGTCTCTACTTGAATTACTAGTGCTCTTAGTGAGTGTTGGTCAGGTACATAATCATGGAGGAATGAAGAAGAGAGCAGTTGCCAGTGTTGAGGGGGTCAAAGAAGAGGTGTTCTTTGGATGAGTGAGTGGTTTGTCATGCAGATTTGCTTTTGCTTTTTCCCTTTCATTTCTTGTCAATGGGAGCTAGAACGACTTCCTTGGCCTACCTGTATTTCTTGGGTTTAGATTGGAAATGCTGGGATTGGATGGGGGAGGTCTCTGCAGTACATTTTATGCAGGTAGGCAAGGAAGACAAGGGGGATTTTATATGGTGCCTGGTGGCTCAGTTTCATATGCAGCCAAGGAATCACCTTCCAGTCCTAAATTAGAATGCTTGGAACCATCTGGTGTAGAAGTAACAAAATCCAAACTATTGGATTTGCCATTGGAAGGTTTGGACAAGGATGATAAATGTCAATGATATTAGCATGAAAGAATGGACTGATTAAGATGGCCATGATATTGACACATGCAAGGTTGAGTGACTGCACCAACCATGAACAGAATAAGAACTTGGAAACCAGAAGTGCAAGCTGAGGATCTGAAGGCATTGAGAACCAGCTTGTGTTTCTTTAGGGGTGTCTTTCCATTCATTTCTACTCCCTGGATATTATACACAGCCAACACCAAAGATGAGGGAGTCTTTTTGATATGAATTTTTGTTTACTATAATCATCTATTCAAAAGATTTGAAGGGCTCTATCACTCTGACCCAATTGCTTTGAACTTGAATCTATCCAACATTACTACCTCTATCTTCATTGCTCCTGACTCAATTACTGCCAACTCAAGCATATCCAATACTTCTGTTCTCATTCCTGTTGTTCCTGCTTCTATATTAAATAAAATATTTGATAGTTGTATATATATTTGTTGGATTGTCAAATATCAACATGAAAATAGGCCAAAATAATATTTAGCAAGTGGTTATCTTAGATATACAGCATATTTTCATATACAAATGAATATAATTTATGCATCAAGATAAGATATCTTTTGAAGTGGAAGTACCAACACTACTTCAAAAAACATATAATATATAAGAGCTGAGACTAAAGCTTTAATGTGTTCACATATCCATATAACTTTCATACAACTTGTATTAATGTTAATCATATTGTGTTAATGCCTTTTTGAATCACATATATTATATATTTTCTTTGTATCTGTTACACACAAACACAGGGCTTGGATTATGTCATTATTTCTGTCACCTATCCCTTTTTAGGTCCAACCAAACCTCAATGCCCTTCCCATGTTGTCATTTTCAATCAACCATAAGCTCCATTCATTTGTTTATTTTTGATCATCCATGCTGCTTTACAGAGTGCTTTGACAAGTTGCTCATTACTGTGCATGCCCCCACCCCCACTGCCACCCCCACTGTAGATACCATCGCCCCTTCCCCTGCTCCTGCTCTTCTCCATACCATGACCACCACCATCGCAATTGGTGGTTCCTCAGTAGTGGATCAGCTATGTGCTATGCACACCATCACACCTAGTTAGTACAGCTGTATAGAAGTATTTGTGCTAAATTACTGATTAGCAGTATATATACTATTATTATTATTTCCTGCTTGTGTAACATAGCCAAATCACTGCCTACACGAAGGCATTCCAGCCCTACATCCCAAGGGCTATAGAAGCCTTCTCCACTTGATCATAAGTGCCAAGTAAGACTGCACACTGCACTACTATCTGATGGCCAGTACAGGCATGCCACAGCATGTGCTTGTTAGGGGCCTAATGTCCCATACTTAGTATTTGTCGTATAGTGGCATACATATGTGATAATAATATCACATGCATCTATTACTTAGTATAAAAATTGAGGGCCGTCTTGACAATGGCCCTCATTCTACTTACATTTGTACCCTTATGTATCATTGACAGATCGAACTCAGTTGCAATGATCTCCATGATCAGAAAATCACAGGCACAGTCCACATTTACTCTATCTTTAGACAATAGATCACTCCTTCAGATCCTGGTGTTCACAGACACACTTGGGGCAGATGAGGCATGGGAGCTCTGTGGGGTGAGTAGAACAAACTGATTCACCTGAAAGGGGTTACTGGCAAGCTGGGAAAACCCTGACTAGCCAAAAAACTGATTGTTTAAAGTGACTGTAGACATGAAGGCCTGTCACTTGATAAGCCACTGTGATAAGTTCAGAGGGGGAAAGAAACAGGCACTTACATACTTGTGCAGAGTAAACTGAGCAGTGACTGGCACCATGTGCCATGGCATATAGGTTTCCAGCCCCTTCAAAAGTTGGACCTGGAATATGAGACATGGAAGTGAGAATGAAAATGAGGGAGGGAGGCTGAATGACTTGACACCCATTTTATTAGTGAGGTTTTGAATAAGTGCACATGAGACACGAGGATAATAAGCTAAGGGTGCTCTGGTGCCAATACCATGGAGATTATGAAACACAATTTTTACATGGCAGTAACACTGATGATAACATTCATACTGCTGAGAGTAGCAGAAGTCCTAGAAGTTACAGCTGTCAAATTGAGCTGGCAATCTGAGTTGGTACTGCCATAACATGTACCTTTAATTTATAATATAGCAGCACACAGTGTGGCATTGATCTAATCTTGATCTGATCAATCACAACCCAGAATGTACTCCAACTAAGTCCCATAACCTGCCAATTCTATCAGTATTGCACTGCTTATCCAATCCGGTGGATGCTACAGAGTGCTGAATCAGCTACCCACCTCTTTCAACTGTCTTCCCCAATTACTTATTATTATTCTGTTGTCATTGTCACTGGGTGTGTGGACATAAACTAGCTTGTGTTTGTCTCAATGTGCATTCACCTTGAGCTGAAATGATTGATGATTTGTGTACTGTAAAGCCTGACTGTGCATCCCCAGGCCCTATCATGCTTATCCAACTCTTCTAATGTGCATGCACCTCACCTCCTCACTACCTTGGTTGCTGCATCTTGCCTGACTGCAGCCATACAGTACACCTGTTCACTTTCTACCATCTGGCAGAAAATGTTACTACAATAATATAAGCTACATCTGAATATAATGTAGTAGAACTAATTGACTTGATCTGGCACTGGTGAAGGTGGGGAGTTATTGACAAAAGAATCTGGGGTAGAAAACCTATCAAATAAATACACTAGCCTGAGGAACTGTGCTGTTAAAGAGGTTTGTATGCTCCATTCTACTATAGGCTATTATACCCCCACTGTGATATAATTGTTTGCAGAGTTTCTTCATACTCACCCTCCACAAGTGCTCTCATCATCTCCAGTTCCTCTATGCAAAGACATTAGCATCACATTTTTACCATATAGATGTCTCAGCTCAATTGAGCCAGATTGAGCCTCTGGTGGTTTACATATGTACTTGCTAACTTCTTTTGTTAAATTGGCCAATGAGCATAGGAGAGGTCATTGATGTTCAAGCATCGGGCCCCATGATGTCAATTAGCATAGGATTGGATGACCCACTACCTACTCATTATCTAAACACATGGAATAAATATTGTTCTCATCCTTTAATGCCAGCACAGAGGTAAAAGACTGCATTGTGACCTTCGTTTTGTGGACATCAAACATGTGCTGAAAGTGGGAAAGGAGCCCTGAAACAGTTTGAAACTTGCAAGTGTGTCTATATTCAGCATTGCCATCCATTGGATTCCAGAAAGGGAGTCCACCTCTTGTGATGTCACAATCCTCCAAATAGTACATCTGAAAAGCCAGGTTCAAAAGCTTGTATATGAAATTCCTGAGTATCTTATTTGGTACATAGTCTTTAACTGCCATTCAACACATAGAGAAAGGATGGGCTTCCATCAATGTTCACAGTCTCCATCCAGAATAACTGGTGATATTCTTGGGAGCATCAGCAGAAAATGTCTTCCATGTTGTAGAGATGACTCACTCCTGAATGGTGTGGTGTGTTCCACTCCAAGTACTGTATGTATCCACAAACTAGCTGATCAGTAATGACATATATATCAGATACAACAAATGCTGAATGCCTCCTGGCTCTAATCACGAAACAGTGTGGAAAGCAAACCCTAGAAGGATTGCCAAAGTATGTAGTCATTGCCTTGCTTATCTGGAGAATTTGCTGCTTACCTTGTAGGGCTCATTATCATTCTTTTACTCTAGTAAGTTACAATTTCATTAACATCAATCCAAGCACTACTAATCACCCAAATTGCATAATGATGATATTCAACTATAGACAAATATAATACTCATCTATACTGTCTACATTGTTGAAACCTTGGTGGGAAGGTATTTGAATAAGAAAAAAATTCAAATTACATTAGTGTGCCATCATATAGACACTTTATCATTGATTGGAAGATACTTCTCAATCATCACAATAGCATTAATATTCATCATCTCAAATATACATGATAACAGATCATAACATTACTATTTATTGTCAGTGGTCAATGTGATTGTCACCAACTGCCCCCAACTCTCTGAAATTGATTTAGATTTGTACTTGTATGAGATTTGAGTGGCAAGGAAGAAAGGAAGGAAGAGCTTGGGCACATTGACTTAGGTTGTAGGAATGGAGATGCATTCACATACAAATTTGAGGAATATTGTCACTTTGAATTTCCAGTCATTTTCCTACACAGTATTATTAACATGCATCAGCACAATTACCTCATGCATGGCAAATTTACCCATTCCCACCTCCACCAGTATTTTTACATTGAAATCCAACTTGGTTCCTGTAAATAATATTTCTTCAAGCCTCTCTGTCCACAAAACATACATGGAGAATCACATTTTCTTTTTCTGTTGACTTGAGTGCTATTATTCATAACATTGGCAGCTGCAATCCTCCACTCATATATCTTAATGGCTTTCTCCTTTCCTTCTTTCCAAAGCATATTGGACTTACCGAACAAGTTACAACTGCTCTCGCTCACTTAGAATAAGAATTGGTTGAAGCCTCCCAACACAGAATATCTTTTCACTTCCCCCATAATTCCAACCTGGACTGGATTATCAAATACTTGGTAGACATAGAAAGGAAGATACATGGATGCAAAATCTAACAACAGACAGCTACTATAGTAGGATACAGAAATTCTATATATGTATGAAGCTTGTCAGGTGTTTTTTTGGGCAGGAGTTGTGATGTCTCTACCTGGTGGGATTATTACTTGCAATGGGTGGATCATTGTCACATCCCTGAAACAACCAACATTCACTGAGAATGCTAGTAGATCAAGTAGAGACAATAAGGGTAGACTGGTAGCTCATAGAGATGATGGGAAATCTCCAAGAGAACAAGACTGAGGTCCTTCTGGATTTCTATTGAGGTCTTATATACTATACAGGGGTTTGGCTGTGTGTACACTAGATCATACAATGCTATGCTACATGACTTGTCCATGAGTCATACATGAGAATAACAGGTGTATCAGCACAGCCATGAAATGGAAAGGCAGCTAATCATGAGGAGAAGGTGAGATAGGCAGTGCACATGTGCAAGACTGTGTGCCATGTGTGATCAGTGAAGCCAACATGAGGTGAGCATGACCCGTACAGCAATACTCATGATACCCATGAGGCAAGTGGGTCTGGACTGTGATGGGACTTGAGCATTTGGTGGTTTCAGATAATAGGGGCTAATAGATAGGGGCTAAATGCGAAAGTTGCTCAGGAAAATCAGGAAAAATAGGAAGAAATCTGGGAAAATGAATGTGGATCTGTAACAACCCTGCATCTCCATTGCACATTGGTCATAAAGAGATTCTCTCATTATTTGGACATCTCATATAATTGTAGGGAATGCAGAGCATATCAATAGATGAAGTAAATTTGCATGATCATCCCTTTGGACAGCAGTTTACTAATGGGTTGACTATTCCTCTTACATACAATATTTCACTTTCAGATGTAAGATTATTTTTGCTGGACAGGCAAGAGTATTATCAAAGGGATAAGGTGCAGGAGGTTTACAGATGGCTTTGACATACAACCAGCATTGTGCTCCCATGCCTGGAACCTCCTGCATAGTGCAAAAACCTTGAAAGTGAACATGAACAGCAGAAGAGGTAGCATGTAAGTCAGACTTGACTCTATTCTTGCATGTTCTTATATATCTGGAAGAAATAGACCACACTGTTCACCATACAGAGTTCAAGACCTTTTCCTCAAGCTTGAAAGTTGCCTTTCATACATAAGTTTTACCACATCTCTGGTTTAGAGCATTCTTATGTCCACCTATGGTGGAACTTGTTTGTTTTGGTGAGCAGAAGTGTTTAAAATCTCAAAAAACAGTACTCTGCCACTGGGGGTGGTGGGAGTCCTTTCTCCATGATCAGGGTAGCTGGAAGCTCTTGTAAATTTGTAGTTGCCTGGTCCATTACTTTAGCATTGATGAAATTGTCACATTGATAAGGATGAGGGTTCTGGGAAATCTCTTCAGATAAGACCAATATTTTAGAAATAGAGTGAGATGATGAAGATGTATGTATATAGAAGTAGGAGGTGGAGTTTCTTGGATATTGGAAGTACTAATAGCTGTTTTTACCAAAGTAGATATATATAGAAGGGTGATAGTGAATACCATTGTTGGTGAGTTCTATCAGGTCTGGGTATGAAGTGTAGAAAGAGAAAAGATCAATCTAAAAGCTCTTCTTTTGATATGGCTTCAGATCTTGTGATTCTGGGTTAAGAGGTATACCAATCTCAAGTGGTGATTCTTGTTATGATCCGTCCTTTTTCTCCTTGTCCTTATCACTTATCACTTATCTACAGCTTCTTACCGTTCCTTCAGAATACCTTCCACCTAAACACAGCTTCCTTTTTATATGCTGTGCACGGTACCATTGCCTTGTTTCCACTTACTACCTGTGGACAACCATCTCTTTCATATATATTCATACACAGCCTCTGTTCTCTTTTACCCACATAGCCAACCTTCCCTTTATGTCCTCTTTGGCTGTTGTACTACAAACACAGCTTAGTCTGTGTGCAGAGTCTCTACCTACTGTAGTTAAACCCTACAACAACTCCTGTGGTAGTTAACTTTGATCTACTCATTCTACCTTTAAACCTTTGGGATCTCTCTAAGTCTTTGTGCTACTCTTGAGTGTGCACTCTTTGTTTCCCTATAGTGAAACTCCTT
Source organism: Xerocomellus chrysenteron (assembly GCA_038093415.1). Lineage (NCBI taxonomy): Eukaryota > Fungi > Basidiomycota > Agaricomycetes > Boletales > Boletaceae > Xerocomellus > Xerocomellus chrysenteron. The sequence continues at coordinate 36,258 of JBBPSD010000087.1, forward strand.
AAGTAGCTGTCACTACCAGGAGCCATTGCAGAATTCCCACAACTCCCTTGTCCTTGAAGAAGCCCTTCAGGAACCTTCGTCCTCAATAAACCTTTGAGTGTATGCTTGCCCCTACCTGGGTCAACCATAACAAAAAGTCAGAGTTCTCCTTGACAGAGCTATCATCATTATACATAGTTCCCCAACATTATTCATTGATCCACCCAAAGGTCTCATTGGTTCCTGCCACAAGAAACATTGCCCACAGAAACCCCCTTGGAGACTTCTCACTCAGACACTGAGGAAGAAGAAACCCTTGACCCTCACACCACTTTTCTAACTGCTCAGGAATAAAACAAAACTCACGCACTCTCCCACCACCTCTCTGCCACTCTCTCCATTCCCAGAGTTCCCACTCCACCATCTCCTACCCCTGTCATCACCACTCCACTTTTTCCTCTCCCACCACCACTACCACCACCATCTCTCCTCTCTTGATTCCCACCTGCCCCACCTATGCCCATGAAACCTACTGAACCTTGCATCAGTGTCCCTGAGGTGTTTGATGGTTCCTATGAGAAATCTATGCACTGGCTACATGCCATGCATTTCTATCTCCTCATAAAAAAAGCTGTTTATGACACAGACAAGAAGCAAATTGCCTTTGCTCTCTCCTACATGACCAAAGGATCCACCCTTACCTGGGCCTCCACCTTCCACCAAAGTGCCATCTTTGGCACCACATTTACTCTAGGAACATTTGCTGACTTAGTCATGAAATTCAATGCTTCGTTCAAACACCATGATGTCACTGGAAATGCCATTTCCTGGTTATCCACCAAATGCATGTTAAAGAACACGAAAAACAACTTGTACTCTCCCTTCCTTGTAGAATATGTCTCTACCTTCAAGAATCAAGTCACTCTTGCCAACATTAGCGATGCCAACATTTTGATTGGATACCTCTCCACAGGAATTCCCCTCCCCTAATGCATTGCATTATATCCATGGACACCATTCCCTCCATCATCGACGACTGGTATAAAAAGGCCATTACCTTCCAGACCCAATGGGAATGTGTTGATGACATAGCCAAGAGAAACTCCAAGACATTCCACCAAACATACCATTTCTTCACCTCGTCCACCAAGACTCATGACCCTGATGCCATGGTCATTGACACCATCAAAGTCTCCAAACTCACTTCAGAAGAACACAAGCACTGCATTGAAAAGAAGCTCTGCTTCCGCTGCTGAAAACCTGGACACCTTAGTACTGCCTGTATGACCTTCTCTCAAAAGGGAAACCCCAAGGTACAAAAGATTAGTAGCAAAGAGCTTCCCAAGTTGGAGGAGATAGATGATGATGATGATGATGATGATGAAGTAGTACAAAAAATCTCTTTCAAGCATTTGGATTTTTGAATAGGAAGAGTTCTCCAATGCAAACCCTTCCTTTTATCTCATGTGTGAATGTATTTGTAAAGTCCTTGCCTACTATGCAAATCCCAGTCCAACTTATTGTCCCCTCATACACAATGAAAGCCATTGACACCTGAGCCCTCATACACAGCGGGGCAAGTATCTCTTGCATTGACTGGGAATTCCTCTGGAAACATAGACTCCCCACCCAATGCTTGAAAACACCGATTCAAGCGCGAAACACAGATAACTCCATAATTCAAAAGGAGTAATCCAGTTTTCCACCACCTTGTTCCTTGATGTTGGAGGAATCACCCAATGAATCACCTTCCACATTCTTAGCCTTGAAAATGAAAATATAATCCTAGGACTCCCATGGCTTAAAGAAGTCAATCCTGCAATTGACTGGGTCAAAAGAACCCTCTCTATCAAAGAATCTTTGGACCAATCCCAGGAACTTGTTCTGGCTTGATAATCATTCCAAGGTATTCAACTTCGTCAGTGGCAAATTTGCACTTTTCAAGTTTCAGATGGAGGTCTAGTTTGGTCAGACGTTGCAGGACTTGTTTGGTACATTCTTTGTGGAGGGCGATGTCGGGGGAGAAGATAAGAAGATAGTTCATGTAAATGACGAGCCATCCTCCAGTGATCATATCACCATAGGGGTTGTTCATGAACTGTTGGAAGGTAGCTGGGGAGTTGGTAAGACCAAAGAACATAACTGTGGGTTCAAACAACCCCTTGTGGGTGACAAAAGTGGCCTTCCATTGGTGGCCATCTTTGATTTGTACATGTTATATTCCCAGCGAATGTTGAACTTGGTGAAGACTTTAGTATCTTGTAGTTTATCCATGAGGTTGGAGATAAGGGGAAGTGGGTAGGTGTCACAAATGGTATGTTCATTGACGTAGCGGTAGTCTTGACAAGGCCAGAGTCCTCCATCCTTCTTTTTGATGAAGAAGAAGGGAGACGCTTGCGGAGAGTTAGACAGGCAGATCTTTCTGGAGGCAAGGTTTTTCATTGAGGAAATCTTTGGTAGCTTTTCACTCATCTGGGGAGTGGGTGTACACTTTTCCTATTTTTGGGGTAAAAGTGTTGTTGAGGTTGGTCTCATGATCATAGGACTGGGAGGGGGGAACATGGTCAGTTGCTTCCTTTGAGAACACTAAGGCAAATGAGGAGTATTCTGGGGAAAGGACAGACTTGGGTTTCGTTTTCTCAGCTACAGTGGCGAGTTTGGTGGCAGTAGTGAGTTTAGCAATGATAGGGGATCCAGCTGGGATGAAGCAAGATCCACACCAGATGATTGGGTGTATGGTTGGTTTCCCACTTGATGCAGGCAAAGAGGTGTTGGTTGGTGATAGCATTGCATTGGTGTAACGAGGGGGTTTGACAGAGGGACAAATGAAGTGGGATTCAGGTCATTTAGAGTCGATGGAGAAGGAACACACAACTAGCTATGGACCCTGTCAAACTCAACAGCATCACCAGCTGGCCTACCCAGACCAGAGTCAAGAATGTATGTTACTTCCTTGGCTTTGCCAACTTCTATTTGGTTCATCCCTGATTACTCTAATATTGCTCATCCTCTTATTAATCTCACAAAAAAGAACCTAACCTGGAACTGGTCTTCTCCCTGTCAAATCACCTTTGATACCCTAAAGCAACTTTTCCTTTCCAAGCCAGTTCTTCATCTCCCCGACCTCTGCCCCCTTTGCTGTTGCTACTGATGCTTTGAAATATGCATCTGGAGCCATCCTCCTCCAAACCGACTCCAACAATGAATGAGATCCATGCTTCTATCTTTCTCAGTTCTTCTCTCCTGTAGAATGAAACTATGATATTTATGACCAAGAACTCCTTGCCATCATCTGTGCCCTGAAATCCTGGAGGCACTACCTCCACGGCTCCCCTTTTCTGGTGCAGGTGTTCACTGACTACAAAAGCCTCATCTACTTCCAACAACCCCAGGCACTCAACCATCATCAGGCACAATGGCTGATTGATCTTGCCGACTTTGATCTCAAAATGATCCATGTCCCTGGCAAACTGCTCACCAGACCTGATACTCTTTCCCATCGACCCGATCTTCTCCCCACTGATGATGATAACGCTGGAGTCACCTTGCTCCCATCTTCTCTCTTTATCAACCTTATCAACACCACCCTCTCTTATCATATACAGTCAGCTTCTGCCAATGACCCTCTTGTCCTGCAGGCACTCCAATCCATGCATGAAGACATTCTCTTCCCATTCCACTCCTGCCTTGCTAACTGGCAGGTCAAAGCTGGTATCCTGACCTACAAAGGCCACATCTACATGTGTTCCCACCAATGATTCCCTCTGCCACTCCATCCTTGAGCAATGCCATGACCATGAGACCGCCAGACACCCCAGTTTTCTCAAAATCTGGCAACTTGTTGCAGTGGAGTTCTGGTGGCCCGGCCTGGCTACTTACATACATATGTCTGCCAGTACATCAAAGGGTGTGCCATGTGTCAGCAGAACAAGACCAACATGCATCCCACCATACCACTGCTCTCCCCAATCCAGTCCTCTGCTGTTACGGTTTGTCTCCTTGCTAATGGTGTCTTTCTCTTTTCTTTCTATCATCGAACTCATCTTCTTTTTGGTATGTTCTCCTACGACTGGATACATTGTTTGCTCCTTTTTGATTCATCTAACACTGTTCTTATCGAACTGTAACCCTACGCTGTTCCTCTTCCGCTACTACTGGATGGGGTGATATCACTTATTTATTGTTGCTTACTATTCTTCTTGTCTGCGGACAGTCTTTGTTGTTCTATCTGATTCTATCATATTGGATATGTATTCCTGCTTACTCATTTACATTCTTACTTGTTCCATGAACTGCTACGCTTACATGTCTCTTGGTATAAGTAGTCTGCCACATGTACAATAATTCTCATTCTTGATCTATGCAATCTAGCATATTCTTGAGTCCAAGAGCATTTGGCTTTTGACCCTTGACACTCGAAATCCCTTGACCAAGATCTTTATCTTTTTCATTGCTACTCAAGGACGAAGTGTCTCTTCGTGAATACCTCCCTTGAGACAATGTTGGTTTGGTTTCGCTGTGACATACAAGAGTATGTCTTGTGTAACATCTGCTTCTCGTCCCTTCCAGCAGATCTCCTATGATCTGATCACAGATCTCCCTGTCTCCTCAGGCTTTGATTCTCTCCTGATCATGGTAGAACATGGGCTTACTAAGGGGGTGATTCTCTGCCTACCAAGAAATCCATCACCACCAAAGGGATTGCCTCCCTTTTCTTTCACAAAGTCTTCCTCCACTTTGGCCTATACAACAAAGTCATCTCCAACCAAGGTCCCCAATTCTCCCCTTCCTTTGCCCAAGAACTAGGGAAACTCCTAAAATACAATCTTTCCCTTTCTACCGCTTATCACCCTCAATCTGACAGAGAAACTGAACGAGTAAACTAGGAGGTTGAACCTTACTTCTGAATCTTCTGTGGAAATAATCCTGGATCTTGGGCTGAAAACATTTCCCATGCAGAATTTGCACACAATCACTGTCCACACTCCGTAATAAGTCAATCTCCATTCTATCTCATAATGGGATATGAACTCTATGCCCTTCCTTCAGTAATCTCCAACATGACTATTCCTGCCATCAAAACCCATCTAAAGACCTGCTCTGCCGCTCGCAATGAGGCTTTAGCCACTCATGAACTCGCCCGACAAGTTATGGCTACTCAAACCCAAGGCTCCTTTACTCTATTTAAATTAGGAGATAGGGTATGGCTTGAGGTGAGAAACCTGAAACACCTTATCTCCTATCGTCTATCAACTCTGCTTACCGAAGACCTGGAAAATTCATCCAGTCTTCCACACTTCCCTTCTCACTCCATACAAGAAGAACACTATTCATGGAAAGAACTTTCCTGCACCACCTCCTGACCTTATCGATGGAGAAGAGGAATATGAAATCGAAAAGGTCATCTAACACTGCAGATCTCTGGTCTCCCACTCTTTCCTGATCCAATGGAAGGGATATTCAGCCAAAGAAGACTCCTGGGTCCCTGAGCAGGATTTAAAACATGCCAAGTCCGCCCTCTTGTTATATAAAAAACTCCACCCCTCTTTTTTTTAGGAAGTCAAAGGTTTAAGCGAAAATATGAAAAGGTTTTACTTCTAGCTAATGTACTGTGACTCTGGACAACTGCTTCCCTTCTTTTAGGTGAATATTGACAGAATCTAAAGATAGGGCAGGAGTTGCCCAATGCTACAGTACATTAGCTAGGGATAAAACTAAGTGAATGGAAACTCACCTCAGCCGCTGCCTAGGGTGGGCAAAGACGACTGAGATGGGTGTAACTAGGACAAAAATAATTATAAGTGGGCGGAAGTATACTTGTATTATGTTATCTATGTGTTGCAATGATGAGCCTGAATAAGGGTCATAAAGTATCGTAATATGTTAAGTGAAAAAAGTCAAAAAGAATTAAGTGAAACATGCAATGCCAATCATTAGGTTGCCTTGGTTGTCATCACTGTGTAACAGAAGCATGAAGAGGATGTTGTGTCCACGAGTGTTGCTGATCTCTGTGACAATTGCTGCAGCTTTCTGTTTGTACTGCCTACACATGACACTTGTGGTGAATGTACTTGACCACTAGCTTGCCCAAGTGTACCAAGTATGATTGAAGGAATTGATCCAACATACATAAGCACAGGACTGCCAAGAGGAATTGTGTGAATGTAGAGATGGATAATAATTGTCCTGTGGGAACTTATATCACACTGGATGGAAAGCTGGAACTTCCCATTAATGACAAGAAATCAGATAAGGTGGGCAGTCTGTTCTGGTAGAAGCCCTATGTGCAGAATGTTAGCTGGTCAATGTCGGAATTTAATGATGTAGGTTTGTCAATTATGGTATCTCACCCAACATACACATTGGCAGCAGGGAACTCAGAATATGGATTATCTCCTTCCACTCCATATAGTCAAAACTTTGAATACAAATGTCTTAATTCTGATCTCACCATTGGAGAATCTGTTCCCTTGGAGTTTAGTAGCAATTGCAATCTGTACTAGTTGTATTTTTTTTCCCAGAGAACAAGTCTCAGTCTGATTTACTTATGATGATTGCATAATGACTGCAATATGATGAGAATCTTGACTGTTCACCTCATGATCTACACATGTGCACTGCCTACCTTACCATCTCCTCATGGTGAGCTTCTCTTCCATCACATGGCTGTGCTAGTACACCAATCACCCTCATATATGACTCATAATCTAGTCATATAGCATATGTACATAGCCAAACCCCTCTATATAGTATATAAGGCTTTAATGGACCATCAGGGGGACCTCAGTCTTGTCCACTTGAAAATTTTCCATCATCCCTAGGAACCACCTGATTACCTCTACTTGTCACTACTTGACTACTAGTACTCTTATTGAGTGTTGGTTATTTCAATATCTTCCTGGCTATGTGTCAGGTTGGAGGAAGAGGATGTTGTGGTGATGGTGGCAGTTGTGATCCATTGGGCTTGCTGAGGGACAGACTGGGATGATGAATAGGAAATACTTGAAGAGCACATCAGTCCCAGTTCAACCAGCTGAGGAATAAACAATGATGAACAGGAATGCTTGGAGAGGCCATACAGTGTGTGGAAAGTACCATGTTTTTTATTAATTTTAATTGTAATTTTATTGAATTTATTATTATTAATATTATTATTTGAAAACTTTACCAAAAAATAAAAAGAAGAGGACAATATACTGATAATGCCCCATGGTGACATCCCATGGGTTGCTGTTCAAGGGGAATACCATAACCTGGTTGCCTCCAGCTGCTGCAGACAGTTCCTCAGTGTGAATGGCATGGTTAATGGATAAGGACCCATCAGCCTGCTTTTTCACAGTAACAACATGCAAGAAAATATCCATATTGATGAAGATGCTGTTTGTAGTTGACATCTGAAAGAGTGAGTGGGAAGGTAAATATGCAAGGCGGTGGAGAAACTACCAAAGCACTCACTGGTCCCTTGCCTTTGGGACACAGTCATTGGAACTTGACTATTTACATATGCTTGTGAATAATATCCATGATGTGGAAGCCAGCAGAATTGGGATAGCAGAGGAAGACCCCTGCATTGTTCCAACAAAGAATGACAGCCTGACTGGTGTGGGGGATCCATGAGGGTTAGACATAGCCCAAGCACCACCGTTGTTCATATTATTTGGATCAATCTTGGACAACCAACATCATCTTCACTCAATGTCTTCATAACTCCACACACCACTGCACTTGACATCACAACTCAAACTGTGGTTGCCAATAATGCATGTGCTGATTGGTCCTGTGGGGAATTATTGTTGAAGAATATCCATGAGATTCTTGCCTGCCCATTGCTGCCTCATGAATGGAATATCAATTCAATGAACTGGCTTCAGTCCTCCAATTTTGACTGTGTGTGTGGAAGCCACTTATATTTGGTAACATTATGATGCTACAAGACCCTTCACAAGCTTACCCTACATATGTGTGTGAATTGATGAGTATATGAATACATGAATGTATTACAATTCAACAAATATATATTTGTCAATTATTATCAATTATATGCATAACTTACATACCAGAGATATGCAAAGTGCACAATGAAAATGGACTAATCATTCAATTTTGGGCCCAAATATCCTAGGATCACACTATGGGTAAGCAGTCTTTGTGATATACTTAATGGATTTAAAAGAGAAGGTGACATTCATTAGGCAGTAATCAATAAAAACAAATTTCAATATAATGTATTGAAGCTTCCAAAATTCTCAAGTTATCAGTAGTTAAAGATTGATGAGTCAGCATAGTGGAGGATGAAGGGAGAGAAGACACAGCAGTGGGGGATGCAGGGGATGCAGATGGAGTGGTAGTGTTGGTGGCAGAGCTGGCCTGTGTGCAGTCCAGCCATTCTCTCGATTTGTCATAAGGCCTGTCTTGATTGATGCTCAATGACCACAAAACACAAAAGAAGGATTCCAGATCATGCTGAGTTGTGTGCGGTATATCACTAGCCTGTCCTGCATGGGAGAGCAGCTGTGTCACAATGTAGGGGAAGGTACCCTGATGAGGGTTATATGTAGTAAGCAATGTGACGGCCACTGGTCCAGAAGGACTTACTGTAACAAAACCCATCCTTTTCTTCTTCAGATATTCTGGCTGCTCTTCTTCCCACACATTCAGCCCAAATCCCCAATCACCTAGCATATCTGCTTGCAGGATGGGCTTTTTGCCATCTTCACAGACCCAATTAGGGATAGCATTGTCACAAATGAGCTGGGGAATCCTAAGCCAAAGATTACCCTCGCTGATGTCACAGTGAAGAACCCTCTTGTGCAACCTATTGTAGTGGCCTATGTCTAGATGATAGTGTTTCTGTCAACCATAGTTATTTGGGTGCCTCACCTATAAGAGCTCCCATGAAACCATTCAACAACTCCCGTCAACAGGAAAACAACTGAATCAGAATCCCACACATGCAAGAAAGAGTAAGGATATGTTTGTGTGGTTCAAAGTACAGGTTTTTTGTTGGCATCTGGAATTTGATTCTTTGCACAATATTTCTTGTTGTGTTGGATAGAAGGTTCAATTCCTCCATGCACTGCACATTGTCTTCAGGTTTGGGGGGGCAGGAATATCATTACAAAGCTCTTCCCAATCGCATCACAGTTTGAAAAGATCTTGTATTCATCCACTTGGCCAAAGACAAGTAACTTGTCCTTGGAAATGGATGTAGGTAGGCTCATGAGTGTTGAGCAATAGGTTGATATCAGTGGCATTTGGCCAGTCCTCAGATACCCAACACTCTTTGAGGATGGTATATTGTGATTCCTTTAGCACTCCATCAATGTATGCCTTGCAAGCAAATATGATGGTGCCTTTGCCTGCCATACCTTAGGCTTGGAAAATCAAATACATAGTGTTGACAGGGAGAAATCCAATAGCAGGAGATAATGCTATTTGAAAATTGCAATTCGTTATGTGACTGATTGCATAACCCATGCCAAACCCTGTCCATGCACTAGTAGAATTGATGGCATTGAGAGTAAAAAGAATGTGAGGGAAGTTGATGGAAGACTTGTCTATATTGAAAGGCTCTGTAAATAGAGTGCATCTGCAAACGAAACAGGCAAGGGAGAGGTGGCAGCCACACAAAGACATGCCAACAAAGAAACAGCAATGGAACTGGGCTGTCATAGCAAGGCCAGCCATTTCCATCAATTGTAGAGGTGCCATGTTCTGTATGCCTGTGGTGAATTTATATTTGACCTCACAGTAGGATAGAATTGCAGTGTCAGGAATGTTGGAAACTCCCGCATAGGACTCTGGCATGAGGATGACATCAGGTTTGTGCCTGGCCTTGGTTTTAGTATTGGTATGTGATCACCAGCACACAGATGTGAAGGATGGTGCCCTCACAGTGCCCTTCACACTAGCTATTACCTATGTGCACCATCAGCTCATCGTTTATCTTTGTTGTACTTGAAACTCATGAGGTTCAAAAATGATGCTGTTTGTTCTTCGGTGCTGGGCTTCTCCAGGTATATCCAGCAATTGGATTTCAAGTCTTAAATCTTTAGTAGGTCAGAGGCAAGGACCCCATGGATGTGTTTGAGTGCCTGCTGGGGGTTTGCACCGTGCTTGAGATAGCACTGAGGCAGAGTCATATATGGAAAGATGCTTATTGGATTGACATGATCATTGGCCACTGGATCCTGCATGTCTTGCTTGACAACAGGCTCTGTGACTTTACTAATAAGAGCCTGTTCAGTGGTTAGCGAGTTGAAAAATTGTTAGCCAAGGTAGTTTTGCACAGACACTATCCCAGCTGGCTCAACAAACTCAGATGAATCTCTGCCAAATTGAGTCTAAAGCTACTGACTGAACCCAAATTTGTGGTAGTCATCATCATGCCAGGTCACCTAGCTGCACATTTACTGTGACCAGAGCAGCGACAGTGCCTTATCCAGTATATGACCATCCTCCTCAGCATCCTTCTCTGTGCTGTGACAAGTGTTGTTGCTTCAGTCACTCCTTCACACAAAAATCCAGAGCCATATCACATGTCAATACTTTCAGGTGAAGAATGGCTCCTCAAGCTCCTCACAGGCCACCTGGACCAGTTCTCAGAAGCTATGGTCACACCAACTTGAGGTCAGTGTTGCTAGAAGCATAGCATGCCATTTTCCTCTATACATGTGTAACTGGTCTTATACCTGGTGAAACATGTTGGGAAATGATTTCAGTGGGAAAATGGAATGATAACACAGCATATTGCCCATCAGGTGGAAAGCACTGGACTAACCTTTTTTCCTACCTATTTCCAGAAGATGGTCATAATATTCTCTTCTCCACCCTTCTATACAATGTTTGTTACCCCTTCTGATGCCAACACAACCTCATCCAAGATACGATCCAATCCAAAATTTTGGCCCTATTTCAAGGATGCAATTGGTGCTATTGATGGTTTCCATATCCCAGTGATCCCTCCTGTGAAAATTGCCTCTGTCTTCCATGATCGCAAGGGAAACCTATCCCAAAATTGTCTTTTCATTTGTGACTTTGACTTGCACTTTATATATGTGCTTGCAGGATGGGAAGCATATATGGAAATGCTGTATCACATAGTTTGCAGGTTCCCAAAGGCAAGTATCTACTTGCTGACCTTGGCTTTCCTTCCTAGCAAAGCCTACTTGTTCCATATGGTAGTGTGCAATACCATCTCGCTGAATGGGGGTGGGTGAACATATGGTAAGAATTTACTATGTTAAATCCATGATATCAGACTAAGTCAAACACAGGCTGGCCAACAAGGAAGAGTTATCCAACTTGCGGCATGCCTCAGCACATAATATTATTGAACGAATTTTTCACATTTTCAAAAACTGGTTTCAAATCCTCCTCCTCAGACATCCATATGTATATGATCAACACTCAGGCACACATTCCCAGTACACTATGCACCCTCTATAATTTCATTCAGATTCATGAATCTGAACCAGCTGACAAAAATGTATCTAAATGTGTCTCGGATACTGATGATGAAGATGTTGAGAATGATATAGATGAGGACATTGGAATGGGGTTGCACAGCTTGAAAATTGCAGATGTGATGTGGGATGATTATGCTGCAGTCAGGCATGCTTGTGAACTTGAGAATGACTTGGATGAGGATAACGACAATGACACATATGACATATACATATTAGCTACAAATAACAAATACATGTTAATACAACAACAGTCAGAACTATGTACAACAACAGATGGGGACTACAACAATCACTGGCATGAAGAATCAAAGTACAACATATCAGTATCATAATATCCAGCAGCATATAGATTGCTACTAGATTAGTGCTCAACTCCACACCCTCGCCTGAAAGAAGAGACATCGATGGCAACAACAATTCACTACCAACCATAGCATTGTAAACGGGTTGTGAGCTGGTGTTGGCAACAAAGGAAGGGGGTGCAGGATTGCTGCTGAGCAGTGGACCACAGTTCTTCTGGAACCAGTTCATTACAAATGATTGCCTTACAAGTGGGTCAATCAGGTCCACATACATTTGGCACAGCAACTTGTCATTGAGGAAGGCCAAGGCCATCTGGCTGCAGATAGCAGGGTCAAGGCTCTGATCCATTGAGAACATCTGTGATGCACGGTGAGTGATGGGTAGGGACTCAGGCAATATTGGAGAAAGGTTGGCAGGGGGAGATATGATGGTCATGGTGTCCTTGGGCCCACTGAAGCAATCCACAGCACGTTCAATCCCACTGGTCATTCCTGTCATTGTGGTAGCATTGTTTTGAAGCATCTGCTGAAGAACTAAGGGAAGAAGTATGAGCTGTGAGAGCAGGCATGCATGCCCTGTTTTTACTCTATGAGATCTTGACCAATGGTGCTATAAAGACTTAAGCAGAAGGAAGGGAGGGAAAGGCCTGGCATATTAGAAAAAGTTTGATTGCTGTTCTCTGATGACAATGCAGGGGAATAATGGCTGCTAGGGGCAATGCAGCTGGGTGTTGGGATGGCACCTTTGACTGCAGCCAGCTGGGTGAAAGGGTTGGACAAGGTGATTTGTTGCCCAAACTGTAGCAGACTATCAAGATTGAGGTTAAGCTCTTGATCTATGATCTAGCCTGTGGTGTTGAAGAGTGAGTTGTATGTTTGAGGCACAAATGAAGATCCAGCAATGGCAGGGATGATGGGGGGCTCATCATCATGTTCAGAAGAGGGGTTGATTGTCATTCCTTCATCAGCCATGAATGAGTGTATCCTGGTAGCACCAGAGCCACTTGGGCAAAGCTCAGCCATCTGGTCACAGAAGGGCCATCCTTTGTTCTGAAACTGTGCCATGTCACTACTCTGAAACAGGTATCAGTATACATTTCATATATACGTGCCACAAGCCTGATGTACCTCCTGGGTATTAGACACCATGAAGGCATCCCATGTATCAATCTCAGTGTGAGTCTGAACATTGGCAATGAGTATGGAATTGAACAAACAACCAGAATGGGAATTGTAGGTGCCTATCAACCTCCAAAGTCTTCTGAGCTGTTCAATATGTATTAGTGAATGATTGGCAATAAAAGAAAAGAAAAGAAACATACCAGCTTCCATCCACTATATACTGATGAGTCAGGCCTCCCAATCAGATTCCCAGCTTCAACATAGATGGTGTGAGGAAATTTGGACCCCTGGCCCATCCTGGATTGGTTTTTGATGAAGATGCTGAGCATCTGGTGCATCTCTTCAATAGTCCAGTGTGCATGAGGGGGTTTCTTTGAGGCATTAGCTGGTCTATTCATAATCTGGAGTGTCTTGATACTGCAAAGTATGATGAAAGCACTGAAGCTGAGCAGAAGGCAGTGAATGTGGTGTATGTATACTGAGCTGGCATTGAGGGTGATGGTAGAAGGCCATACTGGCATTGATGAGGAAGTAAAGGTTCAGGCTCCAAAACATTTGTGCTGAACATGCCACAAACTCGTGGAAGGATATAGGACTGTGCAACCACCTCAGCTAACAATTTTTCAACTCAGCCAACCACTTTTTAAAAATGCTGAACAAACTCTTATGGTTATTGAAGGGGGGTTCAAAGATAGTCAGAACAACACTGGAAGGAGTGGGCCTGTGAAATAGGAATGAATTCTAAGATAGAGATTACACACAGACTCTGGGACTTGCCATGAAGCGAAAGGGTGGGTGTTTGACTGCCACATCCCCAATGACTGGGAGCTGGTGAGCTCCATCACTTCCCACACATGACATGCAATTCTTTTTGCCAATCTCATATGATTTTGTCACCATGCCTGGTCTGACAATCGGCTGACTGCACTATCCCTCAGCATCCTTCTCATCCCTTGGCAATTTCACTTGGCATCTGCTCCAGGTTCTTCCAAACCTAAACCCAAAGCTGTCAGCCTGGTGGTATGGACCGAAGTGACTGAAGTGCCCCACACTATGGGCTTGCTCTAGGATGCCACTTATGCTGGCCAGGTTAGTATGGAAAGTCTTTTAGGAAATAATCCAAACTGGGGTTTGAAATTCAAAGTTCAAACAATTCAGAAAACTTGAAAGTTTGTATTATGGTCTCCGCATGTCATCACTGCCAAAGCTCCCCAATTCTTACAGTGATGCAATGGCAGCATTGCAGAGGAAACTCAGATTGGATTTGCAAGCAGCATGCTTCAAACTGTGCAAGGCATGTCTTTTTATTTTGCAGTTGGCTGCATGCTGATTTCAGTGGACACACTCTGACAGCCTCTCAAAATACTCTGATATACAGTTGAGACCACCCTCGATCTTGCCTTGCTCAACACACATATGTACACCATCAAGCCAGGTTATGACAAGGGCTTGCAAAGGCTAGCCACTAAATTCATAGAGGTGGGTTCAGTGCTCAGATCTAAATTATCACTTGATTGGCTGGACCATGTGAAACATTCACTAGGCAAGGAACAAACTGGACGCTGAGCACCGTGCCATTGCCAAGGAACTCAGACGCAACCCTTGGCAAGAAACTGCATTTGGAAAACTCTGCAACTTATGGATATTGCTTCAGGCTCACCATGAATGTATAGTTTCCTATGCTGTCCATCAATGATATTAATGCTGTGCTCTCTTGCTTGGCAAGCTAGGATGCCAAAGCCATCATGAAGAGCAAGAAATACATTGAGCTTGCCACGATCAAATCTGGAGTCTACTTTTGTTGGGTTTAAAGCTTGTTTACACAAGACTAATTGGTCTAGTCAGCCTCCAGGGAGCATCCTGCCTCGCCAGCCACCTCTTTCAAACTCCACCTGGTGGGCCACAGATGCTGCGCTTCAATCTCCTTTCTAGCCAGTTCTCTCCCTGTCCCACCAGGTGCGCAGTTTGAGCTTCCTGTGTCTATATTTCTCTCATATTGTTGTCTCCCTGGCCCACCAGATCCTGTAATTTGCGTTAATACAGTCACTTTGTTCCCCATTGCTTCCCTCATGTCTTAGCATGCATCCTCCTCCAGCCAGACCATCTCTTCTCAGTGGCTTGATAGAGGGGACAGAGACTACACCATGCCCACAGGATTTGCCACAGCAGCAGTCCAGGCTGCCATTGCTGTTGTCAAACAGTTCAGAAAAGGAGAAATCTCAAAAACAGAAGCCATACTCGATATCCAGGCAGCCCTCACTTCTGGAGAGGATGAACCCTCCAATGAAGAGCTTGTCAGTGCCCTCTCATCCTACATCAGCATCCTGGATGACATCCAGCAGTCTTCTGGAGAGAATCAGCCCAGGGGAGCAGCATCTTCCACTCGAGTTGCAAGAGCCCCTAAACCAAAAGCCCCTATCCAACACTCTTCTTCATCGCCCACTTCTTCCTCCAATCAGCCAGAGCCAGACCCTGATGCCGAGTTCATTCCTACCTCAGGCGACCCAGAAAACTCAAAGAAGCAGCATCAAGTCGACTCAGAAGGAGGGGGGTCAGAAGAGGGGTCAAAGAAGGGCCATAGGCCCTCTGTCAATGAGGGGCTCTTCCCTTGGAAAGGGACCGCTTCAGTCCTCCGAGCTCAGCTTGAGCCAGAAGTCCAGCAATGCCTTGACCTCCTTGATGACTGGTCAGCAGACCCCACATTTGTGGTCAGAAAGATCCTGCTCTCTCCTGGATGCCCAGATTTCCCCCTAGACCAGTGGCTCAACATTGTCAAGGATATGTGGTCGACCTTTCAAAGGTCCTTGGAGCGCACTACTCCTCTAATGTCGAGGCCAAACAGTCCCAAGACCTTGGGGAGCTGTTCCAACTCTCCATTCAAGTTCCAAAGCAGTCCAAAGCAATCACAAGCCATGGAGACTAGGTCATCGCATTCGGAAAGACCATCCAAGCGATCTCTTATGCTCTGCCTGGTAGAAACTCAGAATATGTTGCCTACCAAGCGTATATGTCGGGCCTCTTCGCCTCTATCACCCCCTCTTTCCACTCTTGAGTCATTGACTTGGATAAAGCCATCAGATTGCGAACAGCCAATCAAAAGCACCTTCGCCTCAGTGACTTTGCCCGCTTTGACGACCTCAGAACCATATACATACCTCACCTCATTTGGTGTGGGTCCGGGTGCCCGAGATGGAGAGCAAGGCTCCTCAAAGCGTCGTGCAAGACCTGCCCTTCCTGGAGGCAGAGAGCCCTGCCACAACTGGAATAGAGGCACCTGTCGTCGCCCAGCATCTGAATGCCCATACTTGCATGTCTGCGATCACAGTGGGTGTGGGGGAGCTCACAGACGACCGGAGCATCCAAAGGCAAAGCCTCAATCAGGAGCTCAGTAGAGGTCAAAAGTTTAGGAGACACTTTGTATGGGACCTGGCTACAGCGGTCAGGAGCAGGACTGTGCGCTGGACAGAGCTTGCTGAGCCCCTGCCTTCTCCTCCTGCTTCTGAATTTGACAATGTCAAGGCTTTGGACACCATTCACAGTCATCCTGATCTATTTGCCATCACTACCCCTATTAATGTCGACCGCTTCAAATCCCTTCTCTCCAGTCATCCCAACCAGTCCTTTGTCCAATCTGTGTGTTGAGGATTGCGTGAGAGCTTCTGGCCCTTTGCCAATACCCATTATGGGGAGTGGCCTCTTACATGGGACAACTCCCAGCGTACTCCAAAGACTCCAGATGAGGCAATCTTCCTGCAAGAGCGGATTGACAAGGAAGTGCAGCTTGGTCGCTATTCAGAGCCCTTTGGGCCTGCTCTGCTGCCAGGAATGTACAGCATATCCATCCATGCTGTTCCCAAGTCTAGGAGCAGCAAGTTTCGTCTGGTTACTGATCACAGTGCTGGTCAGTTCGCTCTCAACAACATGATTTCACGCAAGGACATCGCTGGTGTCACCCTAGACAATGTCCAGGATCTGGGCAATGCTCTTCGCTATTTGAGGCAGCAGGAACCTGATCTCGACCTCATTCTCTGGAAGGCCGACGTTTCTGAGGCCTACAGGCATATGCCAATGCATCTGCTTTGGCAGATCAAGCAGGTCGTGTCCTTTCATCTCAAGCGCTATGTAGATCGCTGCAATGTGTTTGGTGGGCGTGCATCTCAGCACATATGGCATGCATTCATGTCCCTTGTCATCTGGATCGCTGTCATGAAATATCTCATCCAACTCCTCTATATCTATGTCGACGACTCATTCTCAGTGCAAAAGAGGGGTGAACGGCTGTACTACAAGCCGTATCGCAAGTACCTCCCTTCTAATCTCACCTGACTTCTCCAGCTTTGGGACTTCATTGGCCTACCTCATGAGAAACACAAACAGGTCTTTGGAGATGTCTTGCCCATCATTGGCTTTGAGGCCGACCCGAATCTCATGAGGGTTCGCATGTCAGACGAGTCCAAGCTCCAGCTGATCACAGCTGTTCGAGACTTTGCACTCCATGGCACGAGGCGTCCCAAACGTCGCAAGGTTGGTCATTCATTTAATTCCCCTGATGTGACTAACTGCTCTCCAGGTCTCCAAGAAAGGAAAACGAGCAGAACATAGTGCATCATGCGAAACATCACGCTTTCTAGACCTGGAAGCCCACGTCAGCGCAGGAGAGGACAAAACATCAGAGGAAGATGGGAATGGTATGTCGCTGCAATACTATATGCGCTTGTATTCCCCCTCCAATGCCAACATATTCTAGACTCCTTCATTGATCCCGATAGAGAAGATGAACTCAGCGCAGGACCCAGTTCCCTGCCTAGCAAGTCCCGCATTTACCCTGTCTCAGCACCTCGCCCGTCTAGATATGCTCAAGCGATCAATACAATATCACAACACTATGGAATCAATGAAGAGATGGAGGATGAGGAAGAAGGCGCCGATTTTGAAGCACTGGACGATATTGGTCTGTGGAAGACAGTTGGCAACTGGCTGAGTGGTGCGCTCAACTTCGAAATCCTCATGTGCAAGCTGGATTTCCAGCATGGCAATAGTGCAAAAATAGATTACTGGGAGGACTTGGTCTCGGAATTAGCCTTTGAGTACGATTTAAACAAGCGAGAGGAGAAGTTTAAGGTGATCTCGCTCCCGGAGCACCATCGAAGACTTTCCACCTACAATTCAGTCTCTGTCCTCAAGTCACCATCACCGCTGAGATCTTCACTACGCCCCTCCACTTCCCCCTCCACTTCTTCGAATGTCGCTGAGCAGGTGCCTCCAGGGCCGATCAAAATTTGGTCTGTCAAAATTGTACCTGGTGAGTTCCACTTTCGAGATCTTCATTTCAGCATCTAACTCCACTACAAAGCCAATTCCACCGGGTATCCCGCAGGGGCATGGAATAAAGCGGGCTTCACAGCCTCTATTACAAAAGGACTGCCTGGCCGTGTGAGCATACCTATATGCTCCTGATCCAAAAACACTGCTAAGCCACGTCCCCCCCTCTCACACGGATTGCGTGCGGAACTTCACCCTCATACCCGCTGAGGACTGTATACCCCTTGACCGGATCTTCAGCAAAATCCACACCATTCCAACATGGTGCATTGTGACGAAACGCAGGCAGTATAATGGCGACCTGGGGTACATGATATCCTTCAACGTGCAATCTGGCCTGTGCGACATGCTGGTGGCATCAAGAGAGCTCTGTTCCCATCCACAGTGCAACAAGGATGACTTAATCGGCATGGACTCCCATGCTCGTTGATTGTTTTTCCCGGAGAGCTACACAGGCACTCAGTCTGCTTCTCTGCAAGGTCATCCAACCTTTAAATTCCAAGGCCATCACTATGTTGTGGGTTTGTTACTTATTCAGCTACCAGAGAAATAAGTTCGCCCATTTCCCACTCCCTCTCCCCATCAAATGGAGCTTCATATCAAAGCTCAAATTAATCCACAGTTCATGAATGACACCCGGAAACACTACAATCAGAAGTTCTGGAAAGCCTCTGACAATGTAGTGGTAAATGATGTGGGCCATTTTGATCTGCACGCGGTACTGGTGTCTGTCGACCTTCAAAATTGTTCCGCAATTGTGGAGCCCATCCTGGAGGGGGGGGAGTGAATTGTACTACTCACAGCTCTAGAAAGGATTTATCGAGTGGATGATCATGTATGCATCATTGCTGACCCCTGCAGTGATCTGCACAATGTCCATCACCACAACATCGGGAAGTTTGGACTGGTCACAGAGCTTGATAGCCTGACTGGGGAGGTCACTTTCCTTGACACAGATCACTCACCGGTGGGTTACTCCTCTCATTTTTTACTGGATGAAGCCTGCCTAACCACACTCTTCAGATTCGTGCCCCCCCCTTTTCTTCTCGAATCATACTCGCCTGATCAATCCTTTTCCACACCGACGGATCAACGCCCTGAGAACACCGATGTAATATCTGGCCCTTACCATGGATTCGTCAGGACGGTTGAGCTTATCTCTTCGAGTACGGTTTATTTATGGACAGTTGCTCCCGTGTTTCCCCACATCGCTGTCCCTGTCATGTCGCTGATCTTCCTGCCGCCTTCAAATGCCCTCAGGTATTTGGCTGAGAAGGGTTACAATGTCAGGTCTGGAGACGCTGTTGAGGTAGTAAGAGGACATCAGATAGGCAGAAGAGGGATTGTCGGGGAAATCGACTTTCAGAAAAAAATATTGGAGTGAATGCATGGGCCGACTCCGTATGTATCAGCCCCCTCTTCCCCTCGCCCACTAACCTGTTTACCAGGAATATTTTTTCGTGCTGATCATGCAAGTTGCGCATAAATCTGTGGTGTCCGAGCTTGACGAAGCCCAGCAATATGTGGGAAAAGAGGTTATGATTCTCAAAGGTTACTACAAGGGTTGGCGGGGAACACTTAGAAGTCCATCGAGAGATATGTGTGAGGTCACTCCAGGCAATGCGCCTGTCGGCATTTTCAAGAAAAGCCATGTCGTTGTCAAGTAAGTGTCCATTCACACATCGGAACTTCCCAGTACTAAGTCATCCAGGGGTTGTAAGACCATGCTGGGCGGATTGTGTCTGCTGTATGCCCTGCTCCTCATAGTGGAGTCTGCCTTTAGAAGGGGCGACATTCCAGAGCAACCAAGCAGTAGGCAGAAAACACCTCCCTCAACCCCGAACGCCTCGTTGGATCCTCTGGATTCGTTGACCGACGCCTGGACGGTGGATGCTGATGATGCCCAGCGCAGTTCACCAGTTTCGCCATTAACAAGTAAGCTAACTCACCCTCCCTTCTTTACAAGACATGATTAACCATATGTAGAATTCGATTTTATTCTATGCCCTGAGGTGAAAGAGAACCTCAAGATGTATTATGTGGTCTTCAAGATCAGGTTGGTTGGTGCACTGGCTATGAAGGTTGTCACTGTGTAACCAATGTTCCCGACCCTTTGCAATCAGCATTGGGCGGAAATGTACCACCCTCCCATCTTGCTGTCTCTCTCACTGCAAAGACAAAGGGGACCAGAACTCTCCAGGAGAATATCCACGAAAAGTTCCTCACCCCTTTTGCCCCATCCAAGAAGGGCACACTTTGCATGGTCATCAAGGAAGCTGAAGACAGAAGGGATGGGGAGTCTGTTGGTGCAATACTGAGTGTAGCCATTTCGTTGAAAAAGAACCGATGCGTCTCGGTGGCCCAAGTTGACGGCTCTACAGCGAAAGAAGTGGAACTGGCTTGGGATCGAGTGATTGAAGTTGAAATCATGCACTGATCTTCCTCCCCTTCGGACGTATGCTACATATGTATATTGATGTGCCTGTGTGGAATAGACTGATCAAGTACTAATGGTTTAAATTATGTACTCTTCGATCTGCTCTTCCACTCAAGTATATGAGCTAATCCCACTCACTACGCTCCCGTAGGTTTGAAACTCAGATATGGCTGAGCTTGAATTGTTGGTGTGCTGAGTCTGAAATTGTCTGTCCCTACTTAGGATCAACATTTTCTCACACCACTCTTTTCCACTTCCCACATCACCACCTCACAACTTGACTACATATAGTCAATCCATAGCTATATACATAGAGTACTGTATAGTACCCCACTGCTGTAAGGTTCTAAGATCATATCGGTAAGGTGAACTTTAAATATATGAAGCGTGATTTCATTAAAAGGACAATATGTTTCTATTACAATAACTACACCACACATGTTGTCAAGGGACAATAACAATGAAAGCCATCAGGAAACCCATTTGGCGCTGGTATGTTCCCCAGCATCCTATTGTTGTGCTGCCATTAACATTGTGCAGTAGAACAATAGGGGGCCAGGTTATAATATTGTGATCAGAGGTACACACTGCATTCTATTGCTCTTATGGCGTCGTTTGACAACCCGGAATCTTCCCAACTTCAAAACTTGGCTTTGTCCAATGCAATGCGCATGCTCACAGCAATCTCCCAAACCGTACGTATATCTGATCATCTGGAATCCTTATTAATTGAGCGACAGGCTGGGGTGTTCACAAGGCGAAACATGCAGGCGATCAATACTGCTCTCATTCGAGCCCCATTGGTTGAGGCTCACCGTGCAAGCCTTGAGGCTCAGGCAGCTGTCAATCCGCTGCAGCCATTATACCAACCATACCAACCATATCCGCGCTTCTGCAGGTTTGGTCCCCCTCCACCCACCGAAGCACAGACACACGATATCACCACCCCCTCAACCATCTCTCCTCAAGTACCTGATAACAATGCGACTCCTGCCCCACCCACCGAAGCACAAAACGACATCACCCCCTCGACCACCTGCTCTTCTACGAACGATATCACTACCCCCTCGACCATCCACCCTCCTCAAGCACTGACTCTCTCTCGCAATGATTCTGTGAGTGCCCTCCTTACTGCTTTGTTTTACCTCATCGAACAATCCCATAGAACAGAGGCTGTTCCGACTCATCTGAATCACCGTACATGACGGCTGTATCCCGACTGTCATCTTGTGGTCGACTTCAAAAGTCATACAATGGTCATTCGTGTGCGCGCAGCAGTCAGTCCTCGAGCCCTGTATCTGGTCCGTTTCCTGAACCAATCCCACTTCACTAGCTAAATATGTTTCAGTGCCGTTTTGCCCGCGAAGACATTCCCCAATCCAAACTGTGCCTTCTGTGGGCAGAAATTTGACGTCATTTGTCCCTCCCGCCTTTTTCTTGGAAGAGGAGGAAATGGCTGTCGAAAACTTAGCCCTTCAACCATACTCAACTGGGCCCAATACTGTGATGACCCCTCAAACCTTCATGCCAGGCCAACTCGACCATCTGCCCTCGTCGTGCACTCCCGTTACAAATATTCCTAATATAGTCCCCACCTCCGTCGCCCCTGCACCTCTCGATCACGATATTGTGATGACCCCCAAAACCCCCATGCCAGGCTACCTACCCTCGAGCACTCTCGTAACAAATGTTTCCAATGTAGTCCCCACCTCCGTCACCCCCAAACCAGCTCCCAAGCCTCCCAATGTTCCCAATGCAATGCCCACCTCTGTTATCCCCCAACTTCGGCCTGGTCAAGGTGAATCCAACACCATGGATCTTGATCTTGATTTACCTCCCTCACCTTCCTGCTCAACATCATTGAACCTACATCCTGCCACCTCTGGTCAGCCAATGCGGATCCCTGAATCTTTTGAAAGTGTTATCCAACACACTGTCATGGAGTGGCTGATCTTGGATTCTACTGAGTTAGTCCAGGCAGCAGTCTCTGGGGTGGTCGATGCCTGCATTCCTCATTTGGTGGAATTGATTGGTGCTAAGATCGCTTCCTTTGCTTCTGACTGCACTAAAGGTTCATGCACTCCCTCGGGTTGTGGAAATGATGGTTTGGAAGGTGACAATGAGGACAAATCACCATCTCCGAAAGACAGGAAAAAGCCAGGGCCCCGCGGCCACAGGAACCACCTTCATGTATGGCATATTCTGACACCTGGTCATCAACTAATGGTTTCTCAGTCAGCCTACAGGAAATACCTCACAGAGAAGGGTGTAATGACAACCCGATCCTCCAAAGGCCTGACCCCTGTGCAAGCCCCTCCCAATCAAGTTGAGGCATTCAATCAAGATGGAAGCTCTCTACCCACCATTGAGAGTGTCACTATCGATTGAACTACTTCATTGAAATCATCCCCCTGGAACCAAGAGACGGTACGTTTACTAGCAGTGGACTTCCACGTGAAGCTCAAGATACATAGGAACATATCCAACCATTGTTTACGATGTCAACTGCATGAGTGTCGACGCCCTTGGCCGTCTTTGCATGCAAAAGTTATCTCGGACCCACAATGCATGCCGACGACAAGCGGAAGTAGACTCTCAGCCTATAGAACGATGACAAGAAGCCATTTTGAAGCTAAGTGCCATCCAAACCACCCAACTAAAGAATGACAGATCCACGGCTCGGAGATTGGGCATACGTTATCAGTCTTACAGTGACTCCAAAAAGCATTACAATTACTAACCTCAAACCGGGGTGCTTCGCACCCCGCAACCACCCATGGGAATCCCACTTCGCTTTGGTGGGACCAAATAGAGTACCAACCCTTGGCTACAAACCAATCCCTGGGTCATGTGATTCGGCCCAGGGGCCACCGAGATATAATAGTTTTAAAACAGGAACACCATTGTAACAGTTTTTGGACTTTTGCTGTAAGATACTGGATCTCAACCATACAAGAGGTTATTTGCTGTTGTTTGGTGATACAAACACAGATATACATATAAACATCA